>JACEIK010000200.1:7760-24146 GCA_018107945.1 Datura stramonium | reverse complement strand
CACGACATGATGCATGTGAATTCTTTGGGAGAGCAAGCGTAATCTTATTCACATACCCCTACATGTAGTGCTTTGGAAATTTTATGAGTGCACATGGGGTTGGTTGTTATGCATCAGTTAATTATAGAACCCGTGTAGTGGAGTTCTGCTTTCCGGGTGAAACAGTCTTGGAGTTGAAGGGGAGTTCGGTCGTACCTATAGGTCATTTCATTTCATATCTTAAGGCCAGAAAGATGATGTCCAATGGTTGTATGTATCATTTAGTTAAGGTTAAGGATGTTGAATCCTAGAACCTGACTATCCAGTCAGTTCCAATGGTGCATGTGTATCCAGAGGTCTTTCGCGATGATTTGCCAAGTGTTCCTCCCAAGCGGGAGATTGATTTTTGTATGGACCTTCTACCCAACACGCAGCCTACATCTATCCCTCCTTACAGGATGGCTCTAGACGAGTTTAAGGAGCAGTTGAAGGACCTGTCTGATAAGTTCTTCATTAGACCGAGCAAGTCTCCATGGGGTGCACCAGTGTTATTTGTTCGGAAGAAGGAAGGTTTGCTTCGGATGTGCATTGACTATCGGCAATTGAACAAGGTCACCATTAAGAACAGGTATCCTTTACCCAGGATCGATGATTTATTTGACCAGCTTCATGGTGCCAAGTGTTTCTCAAAGATAGATCTAAGGTCAGGGTATCATTAGCTCAGAGTTCGGGAGTGTGATATTCCGAAGATAGCTTTCAGGATGCGGTATGGTCATTATGAGTTTGTAGTTATGTCTTTTGGACTAACAAATGCTCTTGCAACTTTTATGGATTTGATGAACATGGTGTTCGAGCCATTCCTGAACATGTTCGTGATTGTGTTCATTAATGAAATCCTTATATACTCTCGGAGCGAAGACGAGCATGCCACTCATCTGAGAGTAGTGCTTCAAACTCTCAAGGATCGCCAATTATATGCAAAGTTCAGCAAGTGCGAGTTTTGGTTAAACTCGGTAGCATTTTTGGGCCATGTTGTATCAAGAAAAGTCATAAAACTAGATTATCAGAAAATCGAAGCAATGAAGAATTGGCCTAGATCTGTGAATCCTTCAAATACTTGGAGTTTCTTAGGCCTAGCTGGCTACTACTGAATATTTGTTGACGGTTTCTCATTAATTGCATAACCTTTGACCAAATTGACTTAGAAAAAGGTGAAGTTTCAATTGTTAGAGGCTTGTGAGAAGAGCTTCCAAGATTTGAAGACTCGACTTACTACTGCATCGGTGTTGACCCTACAAGAGGGTACTGATGGTTTTGTGGTGTATTGTGATGCTTTGAGAATCAGACTTAGGTGTGTATTGATGCAGCAAGAAAAACTGATAGCATATGCCTCTAGACATTTCAAAGTCCATGAGAAGAATTACCCAATCCATGATCTTGAATTGGCCGCGGTGGTATTTTCATTGAAGATATGGCGACATTACTTGTATGGGGTCCATGTGGATGTGTTTACGGACCACAAGAGCTTACAGTATGTGATCACATAGAAGGACCTCATTCTATAGCAAAATAAGTGGTTAGAGCTACTCAAAGGGTACGATATGAGTGTCCTTTACCGTCCGGGTAATGCTAATATGGTAGCGGACACACTTAGTAGGCTCTCCATTGAGAGTGTGTCCCATGTGGATGAGGGGAAGAATGAGCTGGTGAAAGATATCCATCGACTTGCAAGGTTGGTAGTTAGATTGGTCGACTCGACCAATAGCACTGTAGTTGTGCAGAATGGATTGGAATCATCCTTAGTGACTGATGTGAAAGCTAGACAAGACGAGGACCCGATTTTTGTAAAGGTGAAAGAAGCCATTCGAAGTCAGAAGGTGTAGGTCTTCTCCCTAGGGGGAGATAGTGTGCTTCGGTACAAGGGTCGCCTATGTATTCCTGAAGTTGATGATTTGAGGTGCCAGATGTCGCATGAGGCCCATGGATCAAGGTGCCACCGAGATGTATCATGATTTGCAGGAAATATATTGGTGGAACGACATGAAGAAGTATATTGTTGAATTTGTAGCCAAGTGACTGAACTGTCAACAAGTGAAGGTCGAGCATCAAAGGTCAGGAGGCATACTTGAGGATATTAGCATTCCCACTTGGAAGTGGGAAGAAATTAATATGGATTTCATTATAGGCCTACCTCGTACGCACCGACCACATGATTCTATATGGGTGGTGGTATACAGGATGACTAAAGCTTCTCATTTTCTACCAGTCAAAACCACGGACTCAGCGGAGGATTATTACAAGCTATATATCGGAGAGTTGGTTCGATTGCATAGAGTGCCCTTGTCCATCATTTTAGATCAAGGTACTCAATTCACTCTCAGTTTGGGCGGTCATTCATTTGAGGTTGGTGAGGCAGCTATGATAGGGCCATATTCGGTTCATGAGGATATGGTGAAGGTTCATATGATAAGGGACAATTTAAAAAATGTTTAGAGTAAACCAAAGTCCTAAGACAATGTTAGTAGAAGAGAACTTGAGTTCGAGGTGATGACTGGGTGTTCTTGAAGGTATCTCCCATGAAGGGAGTAATGTTGTTTGGAAAGAAAGGAAAACTTAGTTCATGTGTTCAAGTTTCTTTTATGTGTATGGATATGTATGTGAAGCATGAGATCATATAACCTATGTGATATATATCGGAGGTAGTCATCTCGTTAGTATTCGGTTTAAATGATCAGTATTTGGGAATAACGATTGCCATGTCTTTGTTTTATGCTTGTTTCCAATATTCGAGGACAAATGTTCCCAAGGGGGAGATATTGTAATACCTCGAAGTTCCTAATATTAGATCCGGGATCAAAATATGAAGTTGGATGGAAACTGGGTAAATATCACAAAACAGGCGACGTAACAACTCGTTGTATCAAACCACGGGTCATTGTATGCAGTCGTGGTGGTGGGAAGTCCTGGTTGCAGTGGTGACAAAAGACGATGTAATGACTCATTGCTTGGAACAACAAGTCGTTGTTAGCAGTCATAGAAAAGGCTGGACCTTGGCAGTTGGGGATACCACAGGTCATCCAACGGCTCGTGGTGAGAAGTGACAAAACATGGTCACTAGTCGTTGTTTGGTTGTTAGAATTTCTAGTGAACTAAATGGATGGTTACCACGAATCGTTGGAAGCAACCACGAGTCGTGATGAGGCTCGTGTTAAGGAAGTTCAGGTTGTGAAGGGAGCTGGCAACGATTGATCTAATGACTCATCTTTTGTATAAATGACTCGTCCTGTCAAGTCGTGGGGAAGGATAAGAGAGTATTCCTTGAGACAGTGGACCCAACGACTGGATACCGTGAGTCGTGGTATCATGCAACAACTCATGGTATCAGTCGTTGGTTCACCCAATTTAGTTTTTCAGGAAAATTTCATTAAGGGTATTTTCAACCTTTCTATGCTCTAGGGTCCTAAACTATGTCGTTTTGTGTATTTCTATTAGTATGATAAGATAGGCTAAGTCCCCATAACCTATTCATTCTCATGCATGCAAAATTAAGAGGATTTTAGATAGATCAAGCATAGTTTCAAGCTCTTCCCTATCAATTCTCCCTTGGGCACTTGAAGGACCTTGAAATCTGATCTTACCCAGGTATGTAGGGTTGCGAATGTGTGTTTCTTTTCACATCCATTCCCATTCTCTATTAATTTATGAATATCTATCTGAAATCTCATGGGGTTTTGAATTCAACTTTTGTGAACATCTAATGACTTACTAATGGGCTATTATGATTAGTGATTTACATCATATTTTAGGGATTTTTATCAGATTTTACAACTATTTTCGATTATAAAATCATTGATTTCGATTTCTACTCAATTAAGCCTAATAATGCATGATCTATGATGAATCAATTTATGATCTTCTCTTCAATTGTTGATATTTACAAATCCAACATGATCTATGATTTAAAATATGGGTTTATTCAAATAACCAACATGATTTGATGATTTACAAGTTATATGCATGATCTTCAACTATGCAAGGGCCTTATGATTTATGAACTATTAATGATGAAAAGCTTATTTTCAAGTTACCCATGTTATGAGCATGTTTTTGAATGAATTGAACATTGTAAAGCATGGGAAAGTATTGGGCAATGCTACATGATGATGAATGATTAACGATTTATGAAACGGATCTCATTATTTATTGATTTATGATGTTGGCTGACTAAAGGGCTTCTGATTCTTGGATTATCATGTTTTAAGGGGGATCAATGAATGATAAATGTTTTTTTAGCCATGAATCTTAATGAATGATGTTATTAATTAATGTATGAGCCTATTATACATTCTTTGGAGAGCCGTGTCTAACACCGAGCAGCTCGACGTTCAAAAAACATCATCGGTGTCTCATAAACACATGCCACCGTGGGTTTATAATGATACATTATAATGATAATGATCCCCCTCGTTCGTGATATCACATAATGCACGTCCCTCACCTGGCAAGCCAGGGGCGAATCTTCCCACTTGAATGAGATAGTTGGGGCATCATAAAAGGCTCTACAATGATGGTGTATGTTATGACGAGTCCTCCCATTGTTCCTCATATTTTTTATGCATTGTTATGTTCATGAAATTGGCTCAAGTGATAATTTGATAAAGTTTCTCTTATGATTATGGAAATGAATGATTTGCGGATGATTTGAAAACCTTTTTCCTTGCGTTATGTTGCGATATTTATGATATGAGCATGATGTCCTTTGCTCATGATGTTTTATGAGTCTCATGTATTTTAAATGTCCATTTTACTTACCTTGCATACTCGGTACATTTCATGTACTGACCGCATACTTTCTATGATGTATCATTTGATGATACATGACTTGGCTCTCAGGATCGTCCTCATACTTAGACTATCTCGGGATTATTATTATCCACTTTGGTTGTGACTCCTCATATTTTGAGGGCCATTTGACTAGACGTTTATGTTATTCAATGTTACAGTATTTGGCCGAGTTAGTTGGGGGTGTTGTTCTGTCAATCCATCTTATACAGTAGAGGCTTTTAGACAGTATGTAGTACTCAACTTTTGTATATGTCCAATGTTTCTGCTATGCCTTATGTTCAGTCTTCTGCTTAAAGTGAATGAAGTTAGATGTATGCTTATTCCATGGGTTGACTCGGGACCTCTCGGGGTTCTTTGACCCATGTTACGATACGGGTCTACATTCGGGTCGTGACATATATCCTTGTGAATCTAGTTTTCAATGCATCCAACCATTTATCAATCGGAGTTTTAAGTAAAAAGTTTACTGAGGCACTGTAAAGCTATTGTGAAGTGCGGAGAAGATGCGGACCGCATATTTAATGTGTGGTCGTGCCACGACCCGAGTCTACACCCTGGACGAGACACGGTACTTGGAGCCACAAGTGATCCCAAGCAAACCCATGGGTTAATATTGCACTGGTATACTGATTTAAATGTAAGCAGAAGCTATGTAAAAATAATTATTCAGGTAATACTCTTTTGAAAAGAATAAACATAACTGAAATTAACAATGAACAACTGTATCTGAAAGCCAACTAGAACTGGAGAGTTGCTGGGACAAGTCCCCATCTAACTCTAAAGTCTTACTAAATGAAGAACTGATTGAAAGAAAATATTGTCCTCGGAAGATGAGGACTCACCAATAGGAACTGCTGCTGATTAACTATGAGGAACTAAGGACGCTACTGCGACTCAGAACCTGCACCTGCATCATAATACGATACAACACGAAAATATGTATTAGCACTTGAATGCACTGAGTAAATGAGATATGCATAAGCATGGAAATAAGCAACTGAACTGAAATAACATAAAATGACCAATTGATACTGAGTACTGAAAGAAACTGAGCTATAACTGAGATAAGATAAATATAGACCCTGGCTGATGGTCATAAACATGTCCTAAAACTGAGTGACTAAACTGAGCTAACTGTGTCTGACTGGACTGAACTATATTGACAAGTGGGAGAGTATATAACCGATATATAACCACATGTGCGGACGTGGAGTCCAATGTATACACCCCATCGATGAGAGCCCACTGTAACTTGCCAGATGTAGTGGTTTAGCTGGGTCATCACGAGTCTGAGGCCCGTTTGGGCTAATTACCTATGATGGAAACATAGTTCTGGAATACCTGGGTGCGCTGGAACCCCATTCGGCTTGGTACTAAGTCCTACTCCCACTGGATAACCCTAACTTGTCTACTAAACTGATAGCTCGAAACTGATGCCCTAGACTAAGTTAAGAATACTTATCTAGAAGTAACCTAAGAGTTTGTAGGACCTGATAATAGAAAGCTAGTCTTCAAATACTAGCGAGAACTGTTTATCTGGAAGCGTAGTAATTGTCTAGAGAACTATCTGATAACTGATACTAGGGAGTGTTACTGAACTTCTCCAAAATTGACTATTGCCAAACTAATCAGCTAACTTATTGAAAAATACTAAAAAGGCTAATTACTAACTGAGACTGAACTAGCATGCAAAGTGACTATGAACTCACATGATGATGACAACATGGAAATTCAAGAACTAACATAGTCAAGAAACATTTGTATCAAGACAATTATGCAACACCCAGTGTGTTTTATTCATAGAACTAGGGATAGAAATATTTTATGAAGAGAATAACAACCGCTTAATAATTAGTGAAAAATTTGCAAGGATTCATAAGAACTATAATCCACAAGAAACATTCATAATCTGACTAAAAGTTAACCCTATTTCTGATCTTTAGGGCTAGAACTGATAAGGAATTACAAAAGGGCTTGGGGCATAAGGGAAGAGCAATTCCCTTGTTGAATTCACACATACCTAGAGTAAAATCCTTGGAAATAAATATGGAGAAGTCTGAAGAAAACTGGAAGCCCTAACTTAGCTCTACAATGTCTGTCTGGAACTTCTATGTTCTGAAAATTGTGAGTTGAGAGAAATGAGAGGGATTGAGCTGATCAACCCCTTAAATTTTCTCCTAAACATTCCCAAAATGACGTAGTTTAGAGATTAAAAAGTTGAGAAGTAAAAAAATGACCCTGGACTAATTTCTGGAAAATTTCCCGTTGGGATCCAATGGGTTACACAATGAGTCATTGGTTGACCCCACGACTCATTGGGACTAGTCGTTGGTTCCTCTCATGGCCACTAGATGAGCTAGGAACTATAACTGGAACCCCTTAACAATGGACGACCCAACGACTCATTGGTAGTACCTACGAGTCATGGTAACTATCCATTGGCACCACTGATCTTCCCTGGAGGGTTACTAGTTCTGACAACGGGTGGCAACAACGAGCGACAGGACGACTCATTCCTCCTCACAATAGGTCATTCCATGTCTCATTGGTTCTTGAAGAAAACTTGTAGGCCAATGTAATGACTTATAAAATGGTCCGTTGGTACTGACGATGACTCATTTTCTGAGTCATCTTGAGGCATAAACATTTCTATTTCTTTCTATTTTTTTTTCATACAAAGTCTGAGTTTGATCTAGGAATATTTTGGGGTGTTACAATATCTCTCCCACACTCGGGATTATTCGTCCTCGAATGAAGGCTAAAACTACTGAAAAATTGGGAAAATAGTTGTGATTCCCAAACTGAAACTATAAATTGATTTCTGAAGGAGTGATTAACTTCGAAGTAGAATAGACATATTAACTGAGTTGACACAACTAGGATGCATATTTCAAATATGAATAGAGCTGATGAGTAAAGAACTAAATAGAGTACTAAGGAGGAATTTAATACCTAATGCTGAAACTGAAATAGAAGGGAGTAAATGGGGATATTTAGCCATCATGTATGCTTCTGCTTCCCATGTGACCCCCTCAACTAGCTGGTACCTCCCCAAGACTTTTACTGAAGTGACCTCCTTGCTTCTAAGCTTAGGAGCCTAACAGTCTAGGATCTGAGCTGGGACTTCTTCGTAAGAGAGACTATCCTTCACTTCCATATGCCTAGTGGCATAACCGAAGTCAGATCACTGATGCACTTCTTCAACAGCGCCACATGGAATACTTGGTGTACTGATGCTAACTCTGAAGGTAATTCTAATTCATAGGCCACATTGCCAATCCATCTCAAAATCCTATAGGGTCCTACGTACCTTGAACTGAGTTTTCCTTTCTTTCCAAACCTCAATACCTCTTTCATAGTTTAAATTTTCAGATAAACCCAATCATCTATAGTAAATTCTAGTTCTCTTCTCTTCATATCTTCATATGATTTTTGGCGACTCTAAGTTGTTTTCAAACTTTCTATTATTAGCTCCACTTTCTGCATAACCTTATTAATTGAATCTAGCCCTATCAACATGGCTTCGCCAACCTCAAACCATCCTATAGGAGATCTACACCTCCTACCATATAATGCCTCAAACAGAGCCATCTGAATACTAGAGTGGTAGCTGTTGTTGTATACAAATTCGATGAGAGACAGGTGATCATCCCAACATCCCTTGAAGTCAATCACACAAGCCCTCAACATGTCTTCTAAGGTTTGAATAGTCTGCTAAGCTTGTCCATCTGTCTGAGGGTGAAAAGTTATGCTGAGCTTTCCTGAGTACCAAGTCCTTTTTGAAATGACTTCTAGAAATGTGAGTTGAATTGGGTACCTCTTTATGAAATGATGGACGAAGGAACCCCATGCAGTTTGACTTACTCGCATATGTACAACCTAGAATAATCCTCAGCTGAGTTTATAGTCTTAACTGGTAGGAAATGTGTTGACTTAATCATCTGATCTACTATCACCCAAATGGAATCATATTGCCGACAAGTATGAGGTAGACCTGTAATGAAGTCCATATTCACTTCTTCCCACTTCCACATGGGTATGCTGATATCCTGAGTCATACCCCTAGGTCTCTGATGTTCAACTTTAACCTACTGGTAGTTCGGACATTTAGCCACAAATTTTGAATGTCTATCTTCAAGTCGTTCCACTAGTAGATTTTCCATAGGTCACGGTACATCTTATCGGAGTCTGGGTGGATAAAATATCTGTAGTTGTGTGCTTCTGCCAGTATTTGCTGCCTTAAGTCATCTACGTCTCGAACACATACTCTACCTTGATAACGAAACACACCATCTCCCTCTTTGGAGAAAGCCTTCACTTTTTTGCTTAGAACTTCTTCTTTCAATTTGAGGAGTATGAGGTCTTCATCCTTCGTTGACTTAACCTCTACTACCATTGAGGATTTTGATCTACTATGAATTACAAATCTGCCCTCAGCCAAATCGAATAAATACACCCCCAATCGAGCTAACATGTGAATATCCTTTCCTAGCTCCTTTTCTTCCCTCTTCAACATGAGCAGCGCTCCCAATGGACATCCTGCTTAAGGAATCTGCCACCATATTTGACTTACCCGGGTGATATAGCACACCCACGTTATAATCTTTCAATAACTCTAGCCACCTTCTCTGCTGAAGGTTCAAGTCCTTTTGTATGAAAAAGTATTGAAGGCTCTTGTAGTCGGTGAAACCATCCATGTGAACACCATAAAGGTAATGCCTCCATATTTTCAAAGAAAACACCACTACTGCCAATTCAAGGTCATGAGTCGGATAGTTCTTCTTATGAACCTTGAGCTGTCTGGAGGCATAAGCTATCACCTTACCTTGCTGCATTAGAATGTAACTGAGGCCAACTCGGGAAGCATCACAATAGATTACGAACCCATCTGTCCCTTCTTGTAAGGTCAAAACTAGAGCTGTAGTGAGTCGAGTCTCCAACTCTTGTAAACTCTTCTCACATGTGTCTGATCACTGAAAATTCACCTTCTTCTAAGTCAGTTTAGTCAGAGGAGACGAAATAGAAGAAAACCCCTCTACAAAGCATCGATAATAACTAGCTAAACCCAAGATACTCTTGAAATCTGTTGGGATGCGGGCCTTGGCCAGTCTTTTACCATTGCTATCTTTTGAGGATCTACCTGAATACTCTCACCTAAGACCATATGACCGAGGAAGGATACTGACTTCAGCTAGAATTCACAATTATTGAATTTAGTGAACAATTGACGGTCTCTGAGAGTCTGCAACACTATCCTCAGGTGGTTAGCATGATCCTCCTCATTTCTAGAGTATACCAAAATGTCATCTATGAACACAATGACGAACATGTCCAGGTATGGTTTGAATACCTATTCATTAGGTCCATGAAAGATGTAGGGGCATTACTTAGTCTAAACAACATAACCACAAACTTATAGCGATCATACCGAGTTCTGAAAGTTGTTTCGATATGTCATAATCCCTAATCCTATGCTGATGATACTCAGATCTGGTATCTACCTTGGAAAAACAACTAGCTCCATGAAGTTGATCGAAAAAGTTGTCAATCCTGGGTAGGGGATATCTGTTATTGACTGTATCTTTGTTTAGCTGACGGTAGTCAATGCACATTCTTAGAGTATTGTCTTTCTTTCACACGAACAAAACACTGGAGCACCTCATGGATAGATGCTATGCCTGATGAAGCCCTTACTAGAAGGTCCTTAAGTTTATCCTTCAACTCCTTAAGCTCATCTAGAGCCATTCTACAAGGAGGAATAGAGATGGGATAATTGTCTAGAAGAAGTTCTATGCCGATGTCTATTTCCCACTCGGGAGGGACTCTAGAAAGATCTTCAAGAAACACATTAGGGAATTCGCTGACAACTTGAACTGATTGAATAGTTGGGTCTCGGAGCTAGAATATTTGACTGAAACTAGGTGATAAATGCACCCTTTAGAAATCATCTACTTTCCCTTAAGGTAGGAAATAAATCGATCCTTAGGCACCAAAACACTATCCACCCATTCTAAGACTGGCTCATTGGGAAATTGGAACTTGATGACTCTAGTTCTGCAGTCGACTGAGGCATAACCAGAATGTAACCAATCCATGCCAAGAATGAGATCGAAATTGACCATTTCAAGCTCTACTAGATCAACTGGAATAACTTTACTCAACACTAAGACTAGGAAATTTCTATA
This sequence comes from Datura stramonium, assembly GCA_018107945.1. NCBI lineage: Eukaryota > Viridiplantae > Streptophyta > Magnoliopsida > Solanales > Solanaceae > Datura > Datura stramonium. The sequence goes on along the minus strand of JACEIK010000200.1, from coordinate 13,137 downwards.
TACTCGGGTCGCTCTAATTGACTCACCAATTGGGGGTAAAGATCCAAAACGGTTCTGAGAGGACTTCTCGGCTGATATCCAACTGAATGGCTATGTAAGGATTCATGAATGATAGTGTGGTTCCTTGATATAGTAGGGCATATACATCTAGATGGAAAAGACGTAACATACCTGTGACCACATCCGGTGAGATCTCCTAATCCTGACGAGAATACAAAGCATAACAATGATTCTGGCACTAGCTTCCATCCATACCTAAAGTACTACCTTGTTGTGTTGGGTGACCTAATGGGGCTGCTGAGGTAGTGGATTGAGTTTTCCCCCATCCTGTTGATGGACACTCCTTTAGCCTATGTCCCAATTTCCACATCCGAAGAAACCCTCTTTGCCCATGAGGCATTCACTTGGATGGTTCTTTCCACATTTATGATTTGGACACAGGTTGCTTGAAACATGACTTTGGGACTTGGAACCTAATGCTCCACCCCTTCAGTCTTTGTAGGATCGAGAAGAAGGAGCACTAACTGATGTGGGTGCTGGAGGTCTCTGTTGTTGTTGTGGGCGACTACTACCGCTTCACCTCTGCTGGCTATATTCAAACTATTCAATTTTGGCCCACTTGCTTTCCCTCTCTATATCTTTCAATTTTTCTACCTCTATCTCCTGGGCATGAATGATGAGGCTAGAGAGGTCAATGTCTTTGATCAGTATTGTAGTTCTGCATTCTTTAAGAACCAGGTCTGAAACCCCATTCACAAACTTAAGCATATGAGCCCTCAGCTCAGCTACCATCTCTGGGGCATACCTTAATAGCCGAGTGAACTCCAATGCATACTATTCTACTATTCTGTTACCCTGCCTCAAATTCATGAATTCAGTGACCTCGGCCTCCCTCAATTCCCGAGGAAAGAATTTGTCGAGAAACACTATAGTGAACTCATCCATTCTACTGATCCTGCTTCAGTTGGCTTCCCTTCCTTCCACCGGTTGTACTAAATTTGAGCCACCCCTTTCAACTGGTAGGAAGCCAGATGTCACGACCCAAACATAGACTCGGATAGAGACATGGGACAAGAAACCCAAGAGGCTTGTAATTCCTCGGAAGTGCCTAAGACTAGACTCGAGATTTGAAATGAAAAGCAGCAGAATATCAGAAATTTCTTCTCTAAAATGACTCGTTGTACGGGTCATTGGTGGGACTAATGACCCATTGGAGGTGCTCTAGGTGAGAATCTGCAGAGCAAGCTAGGTAGTAATGGTCTCAGAATTACCCGTTAGTGGATGTAACGGGTTGTTGTAAGCGGGTCGTTCGGAGGATGGTCTTGGTAAAAAGGATTGTCATGAGTCATAGGACGACTCGTTGTTCAAAGGGACGAGTCATTATATGGTCCCATTGGAAGGGTTCTTAGAAGGAAGGCAGTGGTGACAACGGATGGTTGCCACGAGTGGTTCGAGCTGGGTATGACTCGTGGTACCTGTCATGGTAGCAGGTCTGGGACTGAAACTTGGGTTGAAGCAATGAGGGAGGCAATGACTCATTGGAGCTTTTAACAACCCGTTGGACCATTCGTTGTCACTTATAGTGCAGATTTTCCAGGTTTTTCATTAGGGGTATTTTCGTTATTGTTAAGACCTAAGGTCCTAAACTACGTCGTTTTCAGCTCAGTTAGTAAGGTTTTAAGGGGGACAAACCTATTCTAAGTATCCCCACTCCATGCATGCAATCTAGAGCCTTCCTTGAAGATCAAGTTTGAGGAATTTCATCAAATTCTCTCCAATTTCCTTTGGGCTTTCAAGTGGGAGTGTGAATTCGATTTACCTAAGTATGTGAGGCTTGAGAGTTCCTTTCACTCTCATGTTCTCAATTCTTCTAAATTTCATGGATTTCAATTCTAAATTCAAGTTTCATGATTTTATGGGGTTTATTCCAATTCTTGTGAAATTCTGTATGATCTATCTATGGGTCAATTCCTTCCATGTATCAAATAATGTATTATGATTTTGGGCCGATTTTATAATTATTTTGATTATAAAATTAAACTTTCAACTTCTATTTAAATTATGCCCAACTATGTAAATTTCATGAAAATTCAATCAATGGTTCCATTATGATCTAGATCTTCTTAAGCCCTAGATTATGATTTATGATTTATGATATGATTTCTCTCAAGTAGTCATCATGGATTTATGAATATTAAGTATATACATATTTTACAAGTATGCATGGATTTCATGATTTATGGATTTATGACTCTTGGCCAATTCACGGGCCCTTATTCATGGCTAATCATGTATTTCAAGTGGGATCCTTCTAGTTATTATTTATTTGTCCATGAACTTCATGAATGATTTTACAATTACGATATGAGCCCCATGTGCATGTTTTTAGGAGCAGTGTCTAGCACCGAGTAGACCCGGTGTTTGAAGGAAAATCCCATGGTCTCAAAACTACGTGCCACTATAGGTATATGAATATATTTATTATTGGATCCATGTGATATAACCACACATGCACGTCCCCCTTCCTAGAAAGTCGGGGATGGTCCTGACCACTTGGGCGAAATAATGGGGCATCATGCAAGGCTCTGTCACGATGGTGTCAGTTAAGACGAGTCCTCCCATTGTTCCTCATGATTTATGAATGGTTATTTTTATGTTACTTCTTCTTAAGTTATGTTTTATAAAGTTTTCTCTTATGACTATGATTATGATTGGATTACGAATGGTTTGAAAACCTTGAGCCCTTATGTTTACATTATGATATTTACTTTATGAACACGCTGTCCTACTCTTATGAACTCTTATGTATTTTTAACTGTCCATGTTTACTTTCCTTGAATGCTCAGTACATTCCAAGCAATGACCCCATACTCTATTTTATGTCGTTTCATGATACATGTCCGAGGGATCAGTCTCAGCGGCATCATTAGTCCTGCTCCTCTCTCAGACCTGTCTAGCCAGTATTAGTGAGTCCTCGTCCTTCGAGGAGATTCAGTTATCTTCAGTTATGCTCTTTTAATTTCAGTCTTTAGTGAGTTAGTTGGGGTCTTGTCCCATCAACTTGTCAGTATGTAGAGGCTTATTAGACATAGTGTGTATTCAGCTTCAGAATTGTGTTATGCACAAAGATGTTCAGATGTTATTATATTTTTAGACTTCCACTTTGTATATATGTTAAACTTCCACTTGACTATGATGGTTTTAGTTTTCATGTTCATGTCATGAGTTGACTTGGAGCCTTTTGGGGTTCTTTGTCCCGTGTCTTGATCCGAACCTATGTTCGGGTCGTGACAAGTCTCCAAGTCGATCCATGGTATGAATATATAGCTAAGAGCATACAACATGCGGAACTAAAATAATAAGATATACTTAATCGAAAGTTTGCATACATATCAGGATAAAACATAATAAGAATGACAAGTTGATTTTCCTACATACTATCGGAAAAGTCTCTCACATAACTGATTAGCTGATGGGAAACCATCCCCAAATAGCTCGACAAAAGTTTGAAAATAAAATAATATAACAATATATAACTGAATGTCCTTGGAGGATGAGGACCCACCAATGCTGGCTAGGACAGGCCTGAGGGGATAGTATGGCTAATGATGCAGCTGAGACTAATCCCTCAGACCTGTATCATGAAATGATATAGCATAGTGTATGTGGTCAGTACTTGGAATATACTGAGTACGCAAGGTAAGTAAAACGGACTATTAAAATACATACTGGTTCATAAGAGTGGGAAAACATGAACATGAAGTAAATATCATAATGTAAACATGAGGGCTCAAGGTTTCCAAACCATTCATAATCTAATCATAATAATAGTCTTAAGAGAAATCTTGTAAAACCTAACCTGAGCTAGAATAACATAAACATAACCTTGCATAAATCATGAGGAACAACGGGAGGACTCGTCTTAACAAACACCATCATGATAGAGCTCACACTATGCCCCCACTATTTCACCCAAGTGGAGAGGACAGTCGCAGGCTTACCAAGCAAGGGACGTGCATGATGTGATATCACAGAGGATCTAACAATATATGTATATACCTATGGTGGCACGTAGTTATGAGATCACGGGGTTTACCTGAACGTCGGGTCTACTAGATGCTAGACACAGCTTTCGAAAACATGCACATGAAGTTCATATCGTAATCATGAATCATTCATGAAGTTCATGACCAATTAAAACATAACATACTTGATCATACTTGAAATACATGATTAGCCATGAGTAAGGGCCCGTGAGTCGGCCAATAGTCATAAGTTCATAAATCATGAATAACATGCATACTTGTTAAAAATTGATATTCATAAATACATGAAGAGTACTTGAGAGAAATAATATCATAAATCATAAATCATAATTTAGGACTTAGGAAGATCAAGATCATAATGGAATCATAACTTGACTTTTTCATGAAACTTACATAATTGGGCATAATTTATTTAAAATTTGAAACTATGAATTAATAATCAAAATAGATATAAAATCTACCCATAAATCTTAAAAAATGATTTGATACATAAAGAGAATTGGCCCATAGATAGATCATAGAGAATTTCACAAAATTTGGAATAAACCCTATAAGATCATGAACTTGTATCTAGAATTTAAACCCATGGAATTGAGAGAAATCTTGGGCATGATAGTGAAAGGAACTCTCATTCATAGCCCTACATACCTGGGAAAATCTGATTTACACTCCTCATTGAAAGTCAAAAATGAATTGGAGAAAGGATTGGGGGGAATTTCTCAAGCTTGATCTCCAAGAAAGAACTCTAAACTTTCATGCATGGAATGGTAAGGCTTAGGATAGGTTTAGCACTACTAAAACTCTTCTAACTGAGCATAAAACGATGTAGTTTAGGACCTAAGAGCTTAGAAATTATGAAAATACCCTTAATAATAATTTTTGAAATTTAACACTGCCAGTGACCACGACCAATACCACGAGTTGTCCTTTGATACCATAACTCGTGGTATCCACCCGTTACTTCCTACCATCATTTCCTCAGTTCCATGGTCCTGTGACAATAACACAATAGAACAGGTTGTTACTCGAAAAAATAACCCATTGTGTCCTCTCGTCGTCGCCACTGACTCCTCACCAACAATTTCTGAGAATTCCACCACAAGTCAACCAACGACTCGTACCTCCAAACAACGAGTCATTGGTTCCGTCCGTTACCTCTGTGAAATCTTTACTGCACATTCTCATGAGTATTTTCCATGACTCGTGGCTACTCTCAACGAGTTGTACTACAACTCATGCCATCCAACCCTGATATCTCAAAGACCAACAATGACCTTCACCCATAATCGTTACATTAACCAATGGGTCATCCTTGGACTCGTTACCACTGA
>JACEIK010000199.1:427481-448019 GCA_018107945.1 Datura stramonium | reverse complement strand
CTCCTATTCAAGTCTATGGGGTTTTACTCAAATGCACGAAAATGTGATTTCTCTTTATGGGTATGATTTAATTGAGTTTTAATTTTTGAATTATGAATGACGGGGAGATTTTATTATTATTTTCTTTAATTCATGTTTCAAACTTTTAAATCCAAAATGCCCATTTGATGAATGTTCATGGAAGTTCTGATTTGTGATGAATACTCTATAATATGAGTTTATTGATGATGGAAAATCATGATTTTCAAGTTACCCATGTTTAAGAGCATGTGTTGAAAGAATTGAATATGAGGAAGTATTGGGCAATGCCCACATGTTGAAGAATGGTTTACGATTTATGTAACGAAGTTCATGGTTTATCGATTTATGATGTCGGCCGATAAAAAGGGCCCATGATTCTTGGCTAAGCATGTTTTAAAGGATATCAATGATGATAAATGTTATATCTTAGCCAATGAATTTTCATGCATGATGTTAATGATTTATGTATGAGCCTATATGCATGTTTTTGGGAGCCGTGTCTAGCACCGAGTAGCCCGACGTTCAAAGGAATATGCCGGTGTCTCATAACCACGTGCCATCGTGGGTTGTAAATGATATGATGTATTGATAATGATCCTCTCAAATGTGATATCACGCCTTATGCACGACCCTCGCCTGGCAAGCCAGGGTCGGCTCTGCCCATTTGAGCGAGACAGTGGGGCATCATGAAAGGCTCTACGATGGTGTCAGTTATGACGAGTCCTCCCATTGTTCTGCACGTTTTATGCATTGTTATGTTTATGTTATTGTCTCAAGTTATTTTTTGATAAAGTTTATTTTCGATTATAATTATGAACGTCTTATGAATGATTTGAAAGCCTTGAGCCTTATGTTCTCTTATGAAGTGATGATACAGGCATGTTGTTCTTCTCTTATGTTACTTATGAGTTTTATTTTACTTTTAAATGTCCATTTTACTTACCTTGCATACTTGGTACATTCCACATACTGACCGCATACTTCCTATGCTGTATCGTTTCATGATACAGGGTTCGGATCTCAGGCTCATCCTCATCCTATCCATCTCGGCTTACGTTTCTAACTTATTGGTGAATCGTCATGTTCCGAGGGTTGTTCGATTGACTTTCATGTTTTTTATGTTCAGTTTTGGTTGGGTTAGTTAGGGATGTTCTCCCATCAACCCTTCTTATGAATTAGAGGCTTTTAAACAAGTATGTAGTGCTCCATCGTGTATACACCCAATATTTCTTGATGTTATGCTATAATTACATTTTCTCTATATTTTATGATTATCATTATACTTATTTGAATAAGATTAGTTGTATGCATGGGCATGGATCGACTTGGGGTCCCTCCGGGTCTCTTAACGATCCAGGTGTACGATCTGGTCGTGATAGAATGGGATTTGGTTATTGTTCACTTAATTATTGTAATAACTCATGTCCATTCTTAAGTTGTGTGAAAATCATATGATTGTTCCTAATAACCCAATTATTTCATTAATGATTATGTTGCAATGAGTTTGGAGTTTTTGGGCTTGAACAATTGTAGGAAAATTATGTATTATCATCATGTTTTTGATTAAATTGAATGGGTATGAGATGAATCTATGATAATAGCATAATTACTTTATCTTCCTCATGAATTGGAATAAATTAGGAAACGGGTCTTACGAAATAAACATGAATGCTCCTCCCTTGGTTTTGTTGTAAATGATGAGGTACGAGTTAAATGTATGGGTTGTCCGTAAAGTTAAACAAATGAAGTCTCGTATCCTTGATAAGGTGTGAATTGAACTTATGGACCATGCATGATCCTATGCTACAGGATGAATGTGATGAATTGGAATTGGAAATGTCGTAATAGTATAGTGCATAATGTGAACCTATAGCATGCTCGTTAGTGTAAAGTTTTCGAAAAATATTGATTTGACTCCATGATGATGTGGTTGATGATGATAAAGCATGTGAATAATATGTTAACTTGTTGATCCTGTGTCTACTAGAAGATAGCTTTAATCCTTTCAGAATGAATATTGCATGATGAAAGTGGCGAATGTCCTTGTCTCTGATTAGCTGTAGTAATTAGAACATCCCTAGTTAGTCAGGACTCACATCCCTAGTTGGTCGTTACTCACATCTCTAGTCAGTCGGGACTCAGATCCCTAGCCGGTTAGGACTCACATCCCTAGTTACTAGTCATTCATGTTCCCCTTAGTTGGTCAGTACTAACATCCCTAGCCAGTCAGTGACTCTCTACATCAGAGCATCTTTCTCCCTTTGACAGTCAGGGATTCTCCCTAGCGAGAATGTTTCACTTTGATAGTCAGGATGCTCCCTTTGACAGTCAGGGACTCCCCCTTGGACAGTCAGGGACCCTCTTGACATCAGTCACGACATCGTACCTTTGTATTGTTCCCGATTACTACTTTTGCGCATCTGTTGATCTTATAATAATGCATGTCCTTATAAAGTAGTTATGGTGATATGAATATGTGAATCTCATATAAGATGGTTGTATCTCCTTTCAGTATATTACTANAATTTAATAGCAGCTAAAATCCAATTCATTTAAAATCTAGCCTATTTATACCCATTTATGCTGATTTTAGCCCGTTTTTCTATCCAATTTATGTCAATTTTGTCCTATTTTACCAAATCTGACCACTTTTTAAATTCAATTCAAACTTAAATTAATTCTACCCATTTACCCAACCCATAACCCATCCGGGTGATCCAATTAACCCACGACCCGACCCAATTCCAATTTTTAATCTCATCCATCCATCCCATCTAATCTAACGACCCTGATTAAAACCCTAATCTCTTACCTTAAATAATATCATCTACCCCCCTAACACTAAACAAACTCATTTTTCCCCTCTCACAAAACAACCAGCCGTCGCAGCCCTTCTCCCCTTTACCTCCTTTTCGTCGCCGCACCTCCCTCTTCTCCCTCACCCGAACACCATCAGCGCAACATCGAATGCCAGCAACACTGCCATTCTCCCTCCTAGCGCAGCCTCGTCCTCCTCTCTTCTTCCCCTCCCTCTTTTTTCATCCGCTTCCACCATTGTTTCCGGCAGCGTTTGGCCGGAGAACAACCGCACTTTCTTCCCTCTCAGCCGCGGGACACCTGCGAAACCACCCTACAGCTACCGCAACAACCAAAGCCGCCACCTCCCTTCGTTTCTCCCCTCACTGCCGCGACCAGAAACCAGTCGCCCCAGCAACCGACCACCGCCGGAAAACTCCCAACCACCACAAAATCAATAGTCACCGGCACTCGCTTTCTCTCCCTTTTCTCTTCTCACCGTCACTATCAAAAACCTCCATCTCCGCCTCGAAACCCGACTCTCCCTCATCGCCCTTCTCTGCTCCATCTGCCACCAAACAGTCGCCCCTCTGCCGAAAAAACTCAAAAAAACAACCAGATCCTCCACTCGCACTTCCTCTCCTTCCTTCCGCTCCAGTGAGTCACCTCAAGAATCGGAAACCAACCCCACCTTCTTCCTCCCCCTCTCTTCTCTTTCTCTCCTCCATCACTGCCCACCACGAGGCAACAACCTCAATTTATGTTGTTCAAAAATTTTTGATTTTAGACGGATCCTCTCAGATTTGTCTTTGGTATTTTTCAGCCTAATACGTTTATCTCGTTCATTTTCTGATTTCTCAGACTATATCTAAATTGATCTTGCCTGTTAGTAATGCTTTCTCCTATAATTGTTTCGATGGTTTTTCATTGTTGTTGTTCTTGTGTTAACGGTTAAATTGGTTTCTCTTGCCTATTTTCGAATTAGACGTTAGTCCTAGTTTAGTATTAATATATACATATATTTCACTAGTTCCTTTATGCTCTTTGCTCTTTGCTGGAAATGTAATTATTGGCTCGATACTCTTTTATAGATCACTGTTATAGTGCTAGACTTACTACCATGGGTTTATTAAGTTATATACCCATATCACAAATCCATGCCTGGTAAAATCCTGTGATTAGTTGATAACTTCGTTGTTTGATTACCATGACAGATGTGTAATTAAGGAATAAATATGGTAATTCTTATATTAAGATTAATTTTGTATTCAATAGATTGGGGCAAGTTCCCCTCTATTTCAATTTATTTTCATTCCCAGGATAGTCAAATATATATAATGTGTGACTATTATATCTCAAAAATGTTTCGATTGGCTCTACAACCTTGTCTTTGCCTTAAATTTGCTTTACAGAATCACTTTTACCTTATATAGCTGATATCATTTATTTAGTGGGTCTTATTGATTTGTTAATATATTTTTCCCATATGTGGGTGTTTGACCTCTACMGACAATCCTAGCTTYTGATAAGTGTGTGACACGCTGTATTTGGAATAGATCTCTTTCCTTTTGTGACTAGGAATATGTTGTAGYACCCTTTTTACTTTACTTATCTGTTTTTGGGTAAATTTGACTGATTTGATTTCAGTGATTTATTTAGCTTATTTTATGGAAAGATCTCCTATGATTGATTTTCAAAATATTTTTCTTCCTTTAAAATACCTCTACTAATTTTCTATATAAAGGGGGGCTTCCTCTCCCTTTGAAAGACATTAAAAACATTATCAAAAACCTGCAAATATACTTTTCTTTGAAAAATACTATTTCTCCCTTTCAAAATTCCTCTTCCCGCCTCAATACGAGCACTGCTCGGAATCCACGAGATTCTTGTGATCTTGACGTATTGAGGTTTGTGGTTTAATTCGTCTGAAATCTCTTTGAAACTACTGCTAATTGCTCCTTGCTTAGCTAAAACTGTGATCGTACATTCATCGTTAACTGGTTAGTTTTGTTCCTTTGCATTATTTTGATAATAATGTGAGAAATCGTTGCTTGTATCATGTACGAATTTTATGCATATTTTTGTGTTTATATGCACAAGTATCATGATCTAACATGAATGTCTTTACAAATGTTCAATTGAGTTTTAACCAGAATATATACATTGGAATGGGTGCACTCTGTTTGTGTCGTTGATTTCTAACAGGTTAAGTTCGATGTGGTACAAAGAGTCGCTGAGAATAGGATAGAGGGGATCAGGATCATTTTAATTTTTCTTAACGTTGTATTTAATTAGATCTTATTCTTTGTTATCTTGTCGGCCTGTAATAATTGTAAGATGTTGATAATAGTAGAAAGGGGTTTACGGAGGCGGGTATTTTATCTTCCTTTATTGCTTTTCTTAATTGTTAAACGCATAATAGAAATCATGCCTATAGGGTCTTATAACATATATGATAATAGAAATCATGCTCATAGGAATTCAATTTATTTAATAGCACATATAATGCTAGAACTCAGGTTCATCGGAATTCAATCATAAATAAGCTATTTAAATCGGAGTGTAGAATAATAATGGTTTATTTTTTTAGTTAGAAGTAATGTCTATACTACAGCGATTAATTTTGAAGCATGTGTCATATTTATTTGATAGTAAACTTGTCTGCAGAAATTATCTTTGGTGTATGTTGGTATGTTAGGTATTAAGGATATATCATGTTAGATTGCTTGTTACATGTTGCATTCCAATTTCTAAAACTTTTATATTAATAACCTGGCAGATATCATGTCTATAGGAAAATGAACACAAATCTTACAATAGCTGTTATGAATGTCTATAACTGCAACTTAACTCTCGAGTCCCACTTTGAGACCCGCTTGTGATCGACATCGCACTTGCTTAATTAATTGTAAATAATTGCTTGCTCATGACAATTTGGTTTGACGTTGAACACACAATGTTTATTGGAATCATTAGTATAAGAGCTCTTTCTGGTAGCTTTTCAAATCCATGTTTAATCATTATTAAATGTACTGATGAAATATCATGAGGGATTATACTGTTTTATGTGCTAAATGTATAAACATAGTTGTCTATCAACAATATGATTGAAGAATTTATGCATGTTTTTCTTTAGGATTTATGCTTGTAGGATCAAAACTAATTCATCTAACTCATGTATTATGTTGCATTTAAATTAAATTCTCTGCATTAGAAATCATGTCTGTAGGATCCGATTACATTTTTAAAATTTGTTTTTTTTACAGAGGCTTATCTGAAACCTTCGTTTGCTATCTGCCTTAATTGTCATTTCATGTGGCGTTAATCGCCTTAAAAACCCTAAGATTTCTAGATCCAAAATCCTAAACTAGTTGTCCAATGCCTCTTGGACTTTAGGCTTGGGACGGGTAGGCAAATTTTAGGGCGATAGTTTATTCACATAGAAACACCTTAAGTTAATAATCAATTAATTAGGCGGGTAGCGGGATATGATAGTCTGTGCTCGCTGAATAATACGAGCAATCTAAATGGTATCCAAGTATTATTTAAGTTGCACGGGGTGATCTCATTAGGATAAAATAACTCCTCTTTTAACGTAGAACTACGTTCGGCCTGATTCCCTTTAGGGATACGTAGGCGTCTCATCAAGGTTCGGCCCCATATTTAAATAAATATTTATTTAGTTGCCTTTTGTATGGAATTTTATAAATTATTCTGCTATATTCTCTTATGCGTTACATTATTTTTATTATTTTATTTTCAATACTTATTGTATATTGTGACAAAAAAAATGTAAAAAATAATTTTTTTAATTCATTCTGTCTTGATTTCTTTTTTCTCGCTCGTCTATAATCTTTTATTTATTTTACGCCTATCGAGCTAGTTAAAATTGTAGTAATGTAAGTTAAAATCAATCTTATTTGCTCGCCTAGTTAATTTCCCCATGTATAAATAGATCCGGCCGGGAACCACATTTATGGACCTCGAAAGGTGTCTACACCTTCCTTTCGAGGTAATTTAAGCCTTTTCCCGACTCTGGTACCATAGATAACTAAGCAGACTTTGAGCTTAGAACGGTGCTCTAACACACCTCAAATCATTCGGTGGCGACTCTTCTTTCACAACAAACCCTTAAGAGCCGTCACATGTTATATCCCGCTTTTCGCGAGAAAAATGGGGCGCGACAGCATGGTGACTCTGATGGGGATTTTAGGCTTTAACGACAACGTGTTCGTTTTATGTGGGTTTTTATTTGATTTTTAATTCTTTAAAAATTGCTAACTGTCGGGTTTAAAATCCTTTCCCTTCATTTTCCTCTTTTTGTTTTTCCCGTTATTATTTATCATTTATTTATGGCTTGTAATACGCGATAATTATTTATAAATTATTGCATTTTATATAAACTGGCATACCGCTCATATTTTCCCCCACTTGGGAATCTCTCACTATCACACACAATAACGGTTGCGTGGTTTCACGGCCGTTCACTATTAACACATCTCGAGGAATGTCTTATGATTTGGCCGATCAGCGGTGCGTCGACGGTCATAAGCTTCCTCACTCTCGAGTTGTCCGCTTGAGGGAACCGTGTCATACCCACTCTCATTCCTAGATCTTGACCGTATACGCCTTTAGTAAGGTGTGCACATCATATTAAACTTAGAAAATCGCGACATCCATGGTACGTCAAGATTAATAGAGAAACCTTGCCCGGATTTTCTTTTAAAATCCCGAGAAAGACGATCCATACATTATGTGCATTTTGAGAGAAATAATGTTTAAGTAATTTTATTTTGCTCCTGGGTGGGTAGGTTAGTTTAACTTTCCTTTGTGTTGCAGGTACAATGAGTCTCTCTACCTCATATCCAAGATTTGGCATGGTTTGGTGCATGCCCTTAGGAATGAAAGCATGGTGGTGTGATTTAGGAGAATATGTCCAAAATGAGGTGAGGAAAGTATCGGGGCACTTGCCTTCTCTTATGCAAGTTACCCCATGTCGAGAACTTATCGAAGCGGCCACTGCATTCTGGGATGAGAAAAGAGTTGTCTTCAGATTCGGTGACATTGAAATGACTCCGTCATTGGAGGAAATTGGTGGGTATGTAGAAAACGTGAGCCTATTGTGGAGGAATAGGAAATGGGAAAAAGCTGAGATGATTATACCCAAACGCATCACCCTAGAAGATGTGTGTGACAAGTTGGGGCTACAAGGTAGCAACATGGTATCCTATGTAATGAAGGGAAGGATGCCGGTAAAATATTTGCTCAACCGGTTTGGTCATAATTCTTCTTGCGAACTTATCGAAGCGGCCACTGCATTCTGGGATGAGAAAAGAGTTGTCTTCAGATTCAGTGACATTGAAATGACTCTGTCATTGGAGGAAATTGGTGGGTATGTAGAAAACGTGAGCCTGTTGTGGAGGAATAGGAAATGGGAAAAAGCTGAGATGATTATACCCAAACGCGTCACCCTAGAAGATGTGTGTGACAAGTTAGGGCTGCAAGGTAGTAACATGGTATCCTATGTAATGAAGGGAAGGATGCCGATAAAATATTTGCTCAACCGGTTTGGTCATAATTCTTCTTGCGAAATCTACAAAGAAGAGAGTCCTGATCTGAACTCGTGGATGAGTAAAAGAATATTTGCATTCATCATTTATTTTCTGGGGATGGTGGTCTTCCCACGAGGAGCTAAACAAGACATTGATATCCGCCTTGTTTCAGTCAATCACGCCTTATGCAAAGGTGTTGACAAAGGACCTTGCACAATTGTCCCAATGATCGTGGCCGACATCTACCAATCTTTGGGAAAGTGCAAAAATGGGTTTAAGCATTTCGAAGGATGTAACTTGTTGCTTCAACTCTGGCTTATCGAACATCTTCAAAAGGTGCATAGCAACCCGATCATGCCCAGACCTACAGAAACCGATCACAGTGCCACTCACCATTACAGGGTCATATGGGTGTTAAACCGATAAAAAAGCCCGAAGAGGTGGGAAAATGGGGTCAAATGTTGGGTAATTTGACAGAGGACTCTGTACAATAGATGTTCGATTGGTTTCCGAGATATAACTTCGTGGTATATACCAAGTCTTGATACTACTTGGTTTTGATAGGACTCCGAGGTCTTCGACCGTACTCTCCGATGCGGACAATGCGTCAGGCTGGAAGATTGCAAATAATACCTAGGGTTGCCGACATGGATGCATACAAAGTGGATTACAAGGATGATCTTGTTCTGCATGCTCTGTACATTGCAAAAGCGAGGAACAAAAAGATCTACCTCGACGAGAAGAGCATAGAGGCTGACCGATATCAAGCAAGCTACATAACAGGATATATCGAGTGGATACATGACGATTGGGCTGGTACTGCAATATCGAGTGTCAAACGAGGCAAGCATGTAGAGGATAAGGAAGCCCAAGCACAAACCCTCTGTCTCCGCTTAAAGAGAAAGGTCCAAGATTCTGAGGCTTGTCACCGACAGTTAAACGACGACAATGCCAAAGAAATTGCTGAGATGGGCAAAGAGTTGGAGTATTGGAAAGATCGTGCATTAGGTTTGGATTTAAGGATACAAGATTTGCGCGACGAATTCAGCAAACATGGGGAGGAATGCCTGAATGGGGGAGCTATAGGGAAGGATCGAGGATTGGTCTATATTCTGTCTAGTCGCCACCGTTTTGACAAAGTGCTAGAAGATCCAAAGAAATCAGACATCGATGAAGAAATTTTCAAGATTTAATTGAATGTTATTTAGTTCGTTTCTTGTATTTTTGCAACTTTTTATCCTAATAAAGTTTTATTTTTGGTTTATTTTTGGAGCAAAATGACAATACTTAACAACATGTTTCGCTCAAACTCGTTAGGCCTACCTCTGGCATAAAAGAGGCTCCAAAATTAGGAAACGCGTCAACATTTCTATTTGATCTTTACTTTAATCAGCATGATTTCTTACCTCTCTTACTAACTGTCATTTGCTTGTTGTTTGTCTTATTTTTCCCCTTCCCAAAGGTTGATCTGTGCAAATCTAGCCTACTATACAAGGTCAAAAGGGGTTCCTCCTTCTCCTCCTCCCATTCCTATCCGCAACAGAGGGAAGAACAAGATGGATGAGCACAACAACATTTCAGACAAGAGTGGTAACGATGCATCTAGGGATGAACGGGATAATTCCGAAGGGGTATTCCCTCCAGGTTACAACGGTGATTATGAGGCTCAAGCAGAAAATTTTCGAGCTTCAAGAAGAGTTAGCACAAGTTCGCAGCCTAAACACCCAGACAGCGTTATTTGAGGCCCAAGTTGATGCCTCGACTTCAAAAGCACCGGCCAGCCTCCCTATGTCTTCACAAGCCGCAGCTCCACCACAAGATACTCCACCCCAATATTACCAATACCCTCCATATACATATCCAAATCCCCCAGCTCCCGTTACCTCCCATTATCCATCACCAGCTCAAGAAATACCTCCCCCGGCCAATATATGCAACATATGTCCGCACTCATATCAATCCAATCTATGTGGAGACGATGCCTGTAACTCATCATCTGGAGGAATCCGAGCCTTCAGAAAAGAATAGACTGATTCAGACTCTAGCAGATGAGTTGAAAAAGATAAACAGCAGATTGCAAAGTGTTGAAGGCACCAAAGGAATAACAGGTCTAGATTATGAGGACATGTGCATACATCCTGACGTCGAGCTACCGGAGGGGTACAAACCTCCCATGTTCGAACTATTTAATGGGGTCGGTGATCCAAGGGCCCATCTGAGATTGTATTGCGACAAATTGGTAGGAGTGGGACGAAATGAGAAGATAAGGATGAAATTGTTCATGCGAAGTTTGACCGGTGAGGCTCTTAGCTGGTACGTAGAGAAGAATCCGAAGAAATGGTTTACTTGGGCAGAGATGGCAGCAACCTTTATGGAGCGTTTTGGGTTCAATACAGAAAATGCACCTGATTTGCATTACATCCAAAACCTCAAGAGGAAGTCCACTGAGACTTTTAGGAATTCGCAACTTGTTGGAGAACCGAGGCCGCCAGAGTGCGACCCCCAATGGAGGAGTCGCAGATGAAGGGCATTTTCATGCGGACTTTGGACCCGCAAGTTTATGACAGATTGATGCTAGTCAGTGAAAAAAGTTTTGCAGAGATCAGCAAGCTGGGAAAGAAGATTGAGGACGGTATCAAGGATGGTACCATTATCAACTTGAATGTGTTGCAAACGGCTAACAAAGCTCTGCAGTCTGGAGCTACTTCAGAAAGCCGCAGGAAGAAATAAGTTGGCACTGTTATGATGGCCCAAGGGCCAAAGAGTTATGTTTACAGGCCTCAGACGCCAGCCCCACACTATCAAATTCCAACCCCATATTACCAGACCTCACCCTACCAGACTCCACCTCCACCGTATCAAGCTCCATCATCACCTTATTAAGCTCCATCACCATACTAAAATCCCCATTCCTACCAAGCTCCATATCAAACTCCCCCTCCGACCCATTTCCAAACACCTCCATCACATTACCAAGCCCCCACTAATCCCATTTATATCACACAACCCTCTTATCCACAACCCTCTCACCCACGACCTTCTTCCTCACCAAGCCAAAGGCCTAGGGCTCAATTTGAAAGGAGGCCAACAAAAACCTATACCCCATTACCCAAACCGATTGATCAACTATATGTGAGACTAAAAGAAGCTAGTTACATTGAGCCGATTCCTACACTCCAGGTCGATACCCAAGCAAAGTGGTACGACCACTACAAGGTATGTATGTATCACTCGGGCATGAAGGGGCACACTACAGAGTCCTGCAGATTGTTGAATGACAAAATACAAAAGTTGATTGATACAAAAGTTATTCACCTCAAAGATCTGGCACCGAATGTAACAAGTAATCCTCTGCCAAATCACCAAGTGAATATGATTTCTTGTGATGAGGCTGAAGACTTGTCGAATACTATTGGGGTGATCGAACACAAAGCAGGTTCTTCTTCAGACCCATCCATGACAATGCATGGACGTCCTCCATTCAAGGTTGAGGTAGTTACGCCAAGGCCTCCATTTACAGTGGTAAGATCTTCTCCAACTTCGTACAAAATGGTACCTTGGAGCTACGAGGAAAATGCCCCACGGAGAACAAAGGTGTTAGAGGCAGATGCAGCACAAGGGGTGACACGGTCTGGAAGGGTATACACTCCTGATACTCTGGCTCAAGGGGCCGACAAAGGAAAACATCCAGCGGTGGAAGCAGAAAATAATGGGATTTGGGAAAAGGTGCAAGCAAAGGAATACTCGATGGTGGAACAGTTGAGCAAGACCCCGGCTCAAATTTTGATTTTATCCCTTCTGCAAAGCTTTGATCAACACCAAAAAGCTTTGATGAAGGTGTTAGGAGAAGCATACGTTTCTACAAGCATATCTAGCAGTGAAGTGGCCCATATGGTGGGTCAAGTATTTGAAGCTCAGAAAATCTCTTTCCATGAAGATGAATTGCCTGTGGAAGGCGTGGCTCATAACAAAGAGTTGCATATCACGGTATAGTACTCGGATAAGTTCATCACCGAGGTATTTATTGACCCAGGCTCCGGCTTAAATATTTTCCCGCTGAACACTTTGACCTGGCTGGAAGTTGATCTTGCCCGAATCAAGCTATGGAAGATGAACATCAAAGCTTTTGATGGTTCACAAAGGGACATCGTAGGGGAAATTGATCTGGATGTGCTGGTTGGCCCTGCCACATTCACTATGACATTCCAAGTAATGGACATCCCGACCTCTTACAATTTGCTATTGGGACGCCCATGGATTCATGTTGTGAGAGTTGTGCCTTCAACTCTGCACCAATGCCTGAAGTTTGAGTGGGATCACCAAAAGGTCGTGGTCCACGGGGACGAAAGCCATCCAATCTATGTTGCTCCTATTATCCCCGTCATTGAAGGAAAAGGAGGTTTGGATGGGGAGAGTTTCCACACCTTAGAACTTGTTGGTGTCATCGAGGAAGGAAGATGGTGGAGCGATAAGATTTTAAGTATGCTGCTGTGGTTGGGGTTTGAGCCAGGTAAGGGCCTTGGAGTCAAATTGCAAGGGATGTCGGAGCCGCTACAAGTGGCAACATGAAAAACCACTTTTGGATTAGGATATCAACCCACTACAGAAGAGCTGGACAATTGGAAGTATCCTTTGGGAAAGAAAAATTTTTTGTTGCCAAATCCACTGCCTTCGCTTCAGCAAACCTTCGTTTCTGACGGTTTTCTTGACATCAAGCGGGCCAAAGAAGAAACCGTGCTGCTCAGTTTAAGGAATCTGTTTTTTGATGAGCCAAGTGATAACAGTTGTCATGCCATTATCAATGAGGAGGAAGGAGGGGGCCCACAACAGGAAGCAGGAGTTCAAAGAGGAGCCGCCAACTGGACAACCACTATATCTAGAGCTCGCCGGGCATCTGGCATTTCTAATATCGAACGTGATGAATCTAAGGCCATGGCTTGTAATGAAATTATACGACATAACACAGACAACTCATAAGAAGCCGAAGAAGATGAGTTACCGGCTGAAATTGTCAGAGAAGTAGAAGAGTTTGAAGACAAGCCCAAAGCAAATCTGACAAGGACCGATGTGGTAACCCTAGAAGATGCAGAGACACCTAAAGAGACTCAAGTCAGCACTCATTTTCCAAAATATGAGGTTGAGGAGTACATAAAGTTTCTGAAGGAATATAAAGACGTCTTCACCTGGTCCTATGCTGATATGACAGGGCTCAGCCATTCCATAGTAGTGCATAGGTTGCCTACTGATCCAGCATATCATCCTGTAAATCAAAAGCCGAGAAAATACAAGCCTGACATGAGTCTGAAAATCAAAGAGAAAGTGGCTAAGCAGATCGACGCCGGAATCCTCAAAGTAGTAGAATATCCCACTTGATTGACAATATTGTGCTAGTACCGAAGAAGGAAGGAAAGGTCAGAGTTTGGATCTTGTATCGTTGTTTTCATTATCTCTCATGATATGATTTTCAGTTAGTTTACAGTTTATGAGTTAAGTTTTCCGCTGTATATGAATGAATTAGTTTTATGCTCATGCCATGGGTCGACTTGGAGCCTCTCTGGGTTCCTTATCCTGTGTCTACGATCCGGGTGTACTCTCAAATTGTGACAGGTAGCCCCCATCCTATTGATGAGAATGTTGTATGATGGAAAAATCAGTAAACGTCCTTGTCTCTGATTAGCTGTTGCAATTTAGATTACCGTTAGTCAGTCGAGATTCTCGTTAGCAAGAATGTTTTCCTATTCAGTCGAGATTCTCGTTAGCAAGAATGTTTCCCTAGTCAGTCGGGATTCTTGTTAGCAAGAATGTTTTCCTAGTTAGTCGGGATTCTCATTAGAAAGAGTATTTCCCTAGCCTGTCGGGACTCACATCCCTATCTACTAGCCAAGCATGTTTCTCCTCCTTCAGTCGGGACTAACATCCCTAGCTAGTTAGTAACTCGCTATATCAGAGCCTTCATTCCCCTAGATAGTCAGGGACCCTCATGATATCAATCACGACGTTGCATCTTTGTATCATTATGATTACTACTTTTGTGCATCATTGAACTTATACTAATGCATGACCTTATAATATGATTATGTCTATATGAATATGTGGATCTCATACCAGGTTGTTGCACCTCATTTTGATTATGTTACTAATCCTGTGATTTATGGTACTCCCTGCTTGTATACTTATGCTTATGAGTTATTTATTTACGTTCCTGCATGCTCAGTACATTCAAAGTATTGACCGCACGCCTCTTGTGTTATATCGTTTCATGATATAGATTCAGGTCTCCAGGTTCAGCCGCGTGGTTAGATACGCTCCTTCCTCTCCCAGTTGCTAGTGGTGAGTCCTCATCTTCTGAGACGTGACTTATATTTCTGTTTTATTATGTTCTAGTTTTCAGACCTTGGGAGTTAGCTGGGGGCTTGTCCCAGCAACTCATCATTTTAGTAGAAGGCGTTCGGACTTGTCTAGACAGTTTCAGCTATGTATAAGTGTTATTAAATTGTCTTTATGGATCATATTATAATCTTGTTATTTTCTTCTGCTTTTTCATGATGTTAGATGTTTCTTATGTTAAGAATATGATATGATTATGCCATGGGTCGACTTGGAGCCTTTAGGGTTCCTTGTACCGTGTTACGGCTAGGGTGTGAACTCGGGTCGTGACAATAAAATTAATTGAGAGCTCCGTAAAAGCTAATGTGTTACTATTGTAGTAGGTCTCAAAAGGAAACTTATAAGTTTCAAAGACATTGAAAAAATAAATAAATTGAGACTATGAATTATGGGAAGATGTAATATCTTCATATTACTACAATTGAAGCGGGTTATAAATATATACATAAAAGAATACACATCGTTTCCTTTTATTTGTAGTATATAAATATGGGTATGATAACGAAATCACATACGAAAGTAAACTAGAAGTTTATTGATATAAAGATAAGTTGGCATAATTGGTTGGCCATCTCGATTCAAATGTGATGCAAAAATAATTTTGAATTCACATGGTTATATCTTGAAAAAATAAAAGATTCTTCCAAAATTCTCTTATGTTGTTTGTTCTCATGATAGAATGATCTTGATCAGCTAAGATTGAAATTATATTCTTTGGAATTTTGGAACTTATAAAAAGGTGAATATGGGCCCGTTCACCTGCCATGTGAACCATTTGCTATTATATAATTTTAGTAGATGCATCTATAGTATGGTCACATGTGCTTTGATATCAACTTGCAATAGGTTTTTGCAAGGTTGTTTACTCGAATTGTTAAATTAAGAACACGGTTTTAAATTATAAAATCATGTTGATAATGCTGGTTCATATTTAAGTTGGTTTAATAGAAATTGTATGCCTCCAATTATAGATAAACCATTGATTATGAGAATAAAACTCTCAAATAAAATTTGGTATGAGATATGTTTATTTAACATGTAGCAACACTTGAATGCATCAAACCAATAAGATTCCCCTATCACAATTGGTTCAGGGTCAGGAACCAAATAATTTCATCTAAAAATTTAAATGTGTGGTATTATAACACCCCGGAAGTCCTAGAGATCAGACCCCAAAGTTAGATGAAGCTAGCAGAAAAGTCAACAGAAATGTACCTCAAAATGAGTCAGGGAACGACTCGTTAGTAGACCTAATGGGTCGTGGTTTGACCTGTAAAGAACTGTAGGGAGGGGATGGCAAGCCCAGTCACCACGGACGACCTGACGAGTCGTCTTGCCTGGCAACGACTCGTTAGGCTGGTCATTGGGTAGTGAATCACTTGAGAAATCAGTGTAGTTGACGAAAGGATGTGACGAGTCATTAAGTGTGGGAACGACTCGTCATGTCAGTCGTTAGATGGGAAGATTTGAAGTTGTGAAATATTATACAATGAACTTGACGGGTGGACTTGACGAGTTGTTAGAGGAAGAAACAACTCGTCATGTTGATCGTGAGTTGAGGAATCTAAATTTCTGAAGTAATCTTCCAGTGCACCTAACAAGTGGGTCTAACGAGTCGTTGGGTGGAGTAACGACTCGTTACGTTGGTCGTGGGTTGAAGAATGATGAAACTGTGTGATTTTTCCAGTATGCCTAACGGGCATGACGACGAGTCGTTTGAGGTGACAACAACTCATCACGTGAGTCGTGGCTTCAGTTCGAGCAGTTTTTCAGTTTTCTTCATGGATATTTTTGTAAACTCCTACGCTTTTAACTTCTAAACTACATCGTTTTGGGTACTACGTTGCACGTTTTAAGGGTTTTCCTCTCATTCTCTCAAGATATCCTCTCAAACCCTTCTTCCTACTCTCTTACAAGATTCAAGGGTTTCCTTCAAGAGCTTCAAGGTGAAATTTTGAATGGAAATTCTTCTACCAAGTATGCGGATTTTTCAACAAGGATATTCTTTCATCCTTGTGCCCAAAATATTTGCATTAAAGACCCGATTTTAATAAATCTAGAAAAGCATGATCTAGGGCTTTGTGTTATGAGTAGATTTCTTTTATTTTTCTCATAAATGCTAACATCTACTGTGAATATGAAATTTAATTGGATATAAATTAATGGGTTGCTTTGAAGTGTGAATTATATGTTGGGAATGCAAGAGTGTAGCATGTTTTCATAAATTGGCTTGAGTATTGAATGAGATTTGTTTATTACTCACTTGATTATCGTAGCAGTTCATGAGCATGATGAAATTATGAAAATATTATATGGTTCACCCTAATAACCTGATTATGTCATTAATGATTATGTTGAGATGAGTTTTGAGTTTATGGGTTTGAACAATTATAAGTAAATTATGTATTATCATCATATTTTTGATTAAATTGAATGAGTATGAGACGAATCTATGATAATAGCCTAATTACTCTATCTTCCTCATGAATTGGAATAAATTAGGAAATGGGTCTTATGAAATAAATATGAATGCTCCTTCCATGGTTTTGTTGTAAATAATGAGGTACGAGTTAAATGTATGGGTTGTCCATAAATTTAAATAAATGAAGTCTCATGTCCTTGATAAGGTGTGAATTGAACTTATGGACCATACATGACCCTATGCTACATGCAGAATGTGATGAATTGAAATTGGAAATGTCATGATAGTATAGCGCATAATGTGAACTTATAACATGCCGTTAGTGTAAGGTGATCGAACAAATATTGATTTGACTCCATGATGATGTGAATGATGATGATAAAGCATGCGAGTGATATGTCAGAGTGTTGAGCTTGTGTGTATTAGAAAGTAGCCCTAATGCTTTCAAAATGAATGTTGTATGATGAAAACAATGAATGTTCGTATCTCTGATTAGTTGTAGTAATTTAGACTAGCTTTAATCGGTCGGGACTCACATCCCTAGTCGGTCGGGACTCACATCCTTAGTCGGTAGGGACTCACATCCCTAGTCGGTCGGGACTAACATCCCTAGCCAGTTAGTGACTCTCTATATCAGAGCATCTTTCTCCCTTTGACAGTAAGGGATTCTCCCTAGCAAGAATGTTTCCCTTTGATAGTCAGGGACGCTCCTTTTGATAGTCAGGGACTCTCCCTTGGACAGTCAGGTACCCTCTTGATATCAGTCACGGCATTGTACCTATGTATTATTTTCGATTATTACTTTTGCACATCAGTTGATCTTATAATAATGTATGTCCTTATAATGTGGTTATGTTGATATGAATATGTGAATCTCATATAAGGTTGTTGTNGTTGATATGAATATGTGAATCTCATATAAGGTTGTTGTATCTCATTTCAGTTACATTACTATTATTATGTTCTTATATACTTTCTTTATGTATATGCTTATGAGTTAGTTGATTATGCTTCCTATATACTTAGTACATTCCAAGTACTGACCGCACGCCTTCTTGTGCTATATCATTTCATGATATAGATTCAGGTTTCCCAACTCAGCCTCGTGGTTAGATACGCTTCTCTCTCTCCCAGCTGCTAGTGGTGAGTCCTCATCCTTCGAAAACGTGGTTTATATTCTTATTTTATTATATTTCAATTTTCAGACTTCGAGAGTTAGCTGGGGGCTTGTCCCAGTAACTTATCAGTTTAGTAGAAGGCTTTTATACTCGTTTAGACAGATTTAGCGTTGTATCTAAATGTTGTTAAAATTTCTACATGGGTTATATTAGATTCTTGATATTAACTTCCGCTTATTCATGTGGTTAGTCGTCTCTTATGTTTAGTGTTGTGCTATGATTATGTCATGGGTCGACTTGGAGCCTTTCGGGGTTTATTGTCCCGTATTACGGCTAGGGTGTGAACTCAGGCCGTAACAGGTATATGATTCAATTGTTCTACCACAACGCACAAAAAATGGTCTCCAAATGAGCTTGGGGAACATTTTCCTAACATTAGGGGGAGAAGTGATTAGAAGTTGAAAATTGTCTGCGGGATGAATTATCTAGATTCTCGAAAAAAAATGTAAACTTAAAATTCAAGAGATAATTCACTTGAAAAATATTGCAAATAAATTGTCAGATGTATTTGCTGGCTCTATTTTATAATTCATCTGCAAATGCTCTAATTAGAGTCCTCGAAGGACAAGTTTATGACATGCTTGAAGCGTGATAGATCAATTGATTCTACAAATAAAAACTTCTTGAAGAAGGAGAAGACCAAATGATCAAGATGGTCAGAATAATTAGACAAGTGCTTTAAAAGGACCACCACGACATAATACTTTATAAAACCTTGACAAAGGTTCAGATACCTGAAATGACGAAAAATGAAGAGATCTTCATAAGTTATGTCGTATTAGATTGATATCAAAATGATCATCGATAATACCTTTGATATAATGTAGCGCTCAATATTATAAATATTGACGAGGATCTTGAATTCAAATCTGCCAAAAAGTGTTGGACAGATAAATGATTGGCCAAATAAAAATACACAATTTAAGTATAATGCCATTGGGTATAAATGAATTCTTGTGGCATAAAGGTTTTTCACAAATTCTGATATTATTATATGGTGAGGTCCTCCTGTGGTGGATGCAATTATTTTGAGGTTACTCATAAGTCTGGCAATACATGAAAAACTTGATATGCGTATAATTAAATTATTTTCATGTCTAGATAGACCGTGAAAGATATATGAAAATCCTTGAAGGATTTAAAAAGTTTTAAAGCGATTATATTGAATCCCCCAATAGTTGTGAGATCGCTTAACGTAAATAAAGATCAATTTCGATCTCATGAAAATGGTTAGAAAGTACAGTATTTTAGTGTAACTGGTGTACTTATATATCCTGCTATTACTATCCATGAGATAATATTTTTATAATATGCAGAAAAAATATAATTTCACTTTTATTAGTAGAGATACGAGTGAATGAAAATACTGATATGGGTTTATTATTTCTAACCAATATTGTCAAATAATTGTTAGTTATGCGTTGCAGGAAAATTATTTAATTTTATATGAAGATAATGCAGCATGCATAACATAACTAATGGGAGGAATCATAAAATGAGATAGAACGAAGTACTTATTACCAAAACTTTTCTACACACATGAGCTCCAAAAGAATGGTGATATCAACATACAACAGATTCGTTCAAGTGACAATGTGGCTGATTTATTCACCAAATCTCTACCAACTGCAACTTTCAAGAAGATGGTGCACAAGATCGGGATGCAAAGATTCAAGGATGTTCTCATTAGGGGGAGTTAATATGCGTTGTACTCTTTTTTTTCTTCGAGGTTTTGTCCCATCAGATTTTTCTTGTAAGGTTTTTAATGAGACGACCAAAATGCGTATTATTAGATATGTGTACTCTTTTCCTTCACTAGATTTTTTTTCACTGGGTTTTTTCTAGTAAGATTTTAACGAGACACATTATCTATCAAATAGACATTCAAGGGGGAGTGTTATAAATGTATTTGTATGATAGTGAATGTCTATAAAGGTGTTTGTATTATAGTGACTATGTGTATTTGTATTATAATGAAGGTCTATCTTTTGGAGAAAAATTAAGAGTAATTATCGCTATAAATGGAGGGGTTTCCCATTCATTTTATTTTATCCCTTTAATCCTCAAGAGAAATAATAATTATTCTCTTTTTCTCTATGATATTCTTCTTTTATTTTATTATTTCATAACAATTATAATGTTTTTCAAGACTCCAGCTTTATAAAATTCTAACAATTACACC
>JACEIK010000199.1:397382-411272 GCA_018107945.1 Datura stramonium | reverse complement strand
AGGGTATCTTTTCTCTTTCCATCTACATAATTTCCTCCAGAACTCTGCATATTCTTATCCCCTTCATGCACCACTTCATTTGGATTTTGATCTGTGTTGCTTCCACTGCTATTTGCGTATTCGATTAAATACGACATCTATTAAATAAATAAATAAATAAATAGAGTATATTTTTCTTATATAATTAAATCCCCACAAACAAATCTAAGGATTAAATATATACATGAAGCTTTCCCCTTATCTTCACAAGAATTTCTTTGCCCCACTGTTTCCTGTCTTCCCTCCTTGGCCAAAAGTTTATTCTCAAGCCAAAGAAGAAAAATATAGATCTATTCTTATGTTAAGACTGGTCAGGGCCGAGCAGATTAGATTAGGATATGTATTTTAGTTTTCAAAAAATGGGTCATTTATGTTAATTTGGACTTTTTTGTTAAATGAAGGGTATAGATGAAAACTTTCATAATGGAAGGAATAAATATGACCTAACAGTATGACGAAAGATAAATTTAGCTAATTTTTGAAAGTAAAGGGGTAAATTTGTGTCATGCCCCACCTTGAGAGGTATGACTGACACTTAGTGCCATACTGGGATTTGGACTAACCTGATTGGCCTGGTGCACCTTTGGTGCTCGCCTATAACTTAATTTAAGAAATCGAGAGCTATATCTCAGCTGTAAATACAACCTCTGGCCAACAATGGCACCTGTAAAAGAAGACAGCTAACCAACAACAATGCTAAAACAGGAATCCTATGCTGGCCGACAAGACCACCATGTTGTCTAGTTATAATTGAATAAAATCAGGAAACTAAAACTATGCTATAGCCGACAAGGCTGCTAACTGACAGCTAAATAAGGCCCCATACGGCCACCACATGGAATAAAACATACATAGGCCCCATACGACCTACAACCAAAGCTAACCACTGGAAATATGTAGCCTACAAGACTCTAAGAGTGGAATAGTGGTCGAGACAGGGCCCTGACCTACTCGTAAACTGTACAACAAAAGAACAAACCTTCTCTAACTATCAACTCCGAAAGAAAGGAACTGAATGCACTACTAAATCAACCTGATGACTGAAATGGTCCCGAACCGCGTCTATCCGCACCTGCAGGCAAGTAATGCAGCGCCCCAAGGATGGGCATCAGTACAATATATAAGGTAGTAAAATAATAACTGACTAAACTGAAGTAATCAAGAAGGAGGGTAAGGATTTAACTTGAGTAACCTTACCGTTTGAAATATCTAAGTAACAAGTATAGAAATACAAACAAGAACCTAACCGAGCCTCCATAAGCATGAAAGGTAAAAATAATACAGAATAACCTACCTGGGCCCCCATATGCCCCAACAAGTATAAATAATGCACTCTCCTGCTATCTGGCTACTAAAGGTTCATAAGCTTACTGTACTCAGGCATACTCGTTCTCTGAAGTTGTATCTGAGCCTAATAGGCTCCTTAGCTGTGTCTGTGTCTGAGTCGTCTGGGCTATGTAACTGGACCATGAGCCTTTGCTCGACTGTGGGTCATCGTGTGACTGCTGTAACTAGATCACCAGCCTTGGCTCGACTATGGATCATACTGTAGCTGTTGTGACTAGGCCCCGAGCTTTGGCTCGACTATGAGTTATAATATAACTGTTGTAGCTGGACCCCGAGCCTTGACTCGACTATGGGTTATAATGAAACTATTGTAGCTGTACCCTGAGCCTTGGCTCGACTATGGGTCATAATGTAACCCCTGAAAACTATATACGGCCCTCACAGCCTCACTCTGGTCCCTTTAGACATCATACTACCCCTGCGAGCATAACCTTATAGGCAACAACATTCAAACCCCAAATATCCTATACAAAAACTAAGATGGCTAGGGTTAACTATGACGAGGGTTACTATATCATTTCTATCGTCTCAATTCAATTCATAACAACTTACCACAATAAGTTTACTCTGAAGTACTATAGATGCACAAGTCGTACTAACTTTACGATGAACATAACTTTCCCAAAATGGTAGGCTTACATACCTCGAGTGTTGACCTTCGTTTAATTGGCGAGTTTCTACTTGTAATCGGCGGTTCTATCCAACTGCAGCTGGGTGCACTTAAACAGCTCTTCAACCACTTGCGGCAGAATTTCCAAATCTATTTAGTATGGAGATGTTGGCACAAGAAGGACCTGATACTGAGAGAATAGGGCTAATTTCAATACTAAATTCGGCAAATAACGATAACTTTCGATAATATTATTTACTATAATTCAACTCGAGTAACTCGACAGAAAACCTACAATTTCCCGAGAGTTTAGAAGGAAGAAATGCTTACCTAATGCCTGTGGCCGTTTAAGATTCAATTTGGTGTAATTCTAACAACTTTTACTCAGCGGAGTCCCGGTGGACCAAGCGAATTTTCGAGAAATAACTCCATAGTAGTGCTTCCCGTAGGCCTAGAACTCGTTACCCGAAGTTAATTTGCATTTAGACGGCATTTGGTAGCATAATCGGATGAAAATATAGTGGAAGTTTGCAGGTTCTCTCTGTTTTAACCATGGGAATATATTACAAAAGATCAAATGTTGAACTAAGGCTCAATTATCAATAAATTATGATTTTGATCCTTGTAATACACGACTCAANATGTTGAACTAAGGGAGGATATATATAGTTAGGCGGTGGCAGGGGGGTGTGCGATGCGCCCCCCATGGCACTGCCTTAGGGGCACGACGCGCCACGGCCTGCGCTAGGGCAGGCTGCACGACGCGGCGCCCAGTGTGTCAGCCCCCTGGATTCAGCCGTCCTGTCCGTTTTACGACACACTCGTGTGTTCCCCCAGAGCCTTCTCTTGAGTGTTTCATATGTTAAAATTCTCAATGTACATGCTCACACGACGATCATACTATAGAGATTTACGGGGTGTAACATCCTCCCCCTTAGCAATATTTGTCCTCGAATGTCATCTTCGGGCTTAAAGGAGTTAACTCTTTAACTAGTACATAGAAAAATTTTGACAGAGTCTCCTCCGTAATATGGACTATCCGGAAACCTAAAACATATAAAAGTCCAACATATGCGTCTCACAGGATGCTATAAACATCTATTTCACAATAAGGAGGTAGCCAGCTAAACAATACTGATAACATAAGCAGTAAAATAACAATTGAAGAACAACATCACCTTAACTGCATAGTCTGAATCAATCCTAGAATAAGTGAGGATATCTAGACTTCATGTCATTCTCAGCTTCCCAGGTCATCTCTTCTTTATTTTTGTTCCTCCATAGTACTTTAACAGAGGCTACATCTTTAGTTCTCAGTCTACGAACCTGTCTATCTAATATTGCAACTGGAATTTCTTCGTCGGCTAACTCCTCAGTTACTTGAACGTCCTCAACTGGGACAACTCGGGACGGGTCCCCTATACACTTTTGCAACATAGACACGTGAAAGACTGGGTGAACAGATTCTAACTCTGAAGGAAACTCTAACTCATATTCCACTCAGCTTATCCTTCGGAGGATCCGATACGGCCCAATAAACCTTGGGGTGAGCTTGCTTTTCTTGTCAAATCTCATCACCCCCTTCATCAGTGACACTTTAAGGAATACCCAATCGTTAACATTAGATTCTAAGTCTCTAAGCCGCACATCGGAGTAGGAATTTTTATGACTCTGGGCTATCAGTAACCGCTCTATGATAAGTTTCACTTTCTCCTCTGACTGATGAATCATATCTGGTCTGACTAACTCTGCCTCTCCTACCTCAAACCATCCGATGGGGGACCTACACTTCCGCGCATATAATGCCTCATAAGGTGCCATCTGTATTGCAGAATGATAGTTGTTATTATATGCAAATTCAATAAGGGGTAAATGCTCATCCCAGGTTCCTTTAAAATCTAGCACACACGTTTGTAACATATCCTTGAGTGTATGAATGGTGCGCTCTGCTTGGACATCTGTCTAGGGGTGGAAGGTTGTACTCAAATTAACTTGTATCCCCAAACCTTTCTGAAATGATTGCCAAAATCGATCTATAAATTGTGCCCTTTTGTATGAGATGATAGATGCTGGGACACCATGCAAATGGACTATCTCTTTAATATATAGCTTGGCGCAATCTTCGACTGAGAATATAGTCCAGACTGGCAGAAAATGAGCTGATTTCATCAACCTATCAACGATAACCCAAATAGAGTCGAATTTGCGTCTGGTACGGGATAGTCCTGTCACAAAGTCTATATTAACTACCTCCTATTTCCATATAGGTATAGCCATCTCCTGAGTTAGGCCGTCAGGTTTCTAATGTTCAGCTTTCACCTATTGGCAATTAGGATACTGCGCTATAAATTCGGCTACACCTTTCTTCATTCCAGGCCACCAGTATACTTCTTTTATGTCGTGGTACATCTTCATTGAACCTTGATGAAGAGAGTAACAAGAGTAGTGTACCTCCGCCATAATCTGCTGGCGGAGCCCTAGAACGCAGAGGCGACTTCTGTACCTCAAAACCCCGTCTCTGGTTACCCCAAAAGCTGATAATTCACCTTGCTAAACCTTATATATGAACTGTGCTAAATGTGAATCCTCATACTGCCTCTCTTTTACCTCTACCACCAGGGATGATACTGTTGTATTCTGAATTATTGCCCCATTATCCTCTGAATCCACTACCCGAACTGCTAAACTGGCTAGCTGGTGCAATTCTCGGGTCATTTTCCGCTGCTCTGGTCTCAAATGTGCTAAACTGCCCATGGATCTACGACTGAGGTCGGCTACGATATTGGCCTTCCCGGGGTGATACAAAATGTTCACATCATAGTCTTTCAACAACTCCAGCCAATGGCGCTGTCGTAAATTCAGCTCTTTTTGCGTGAAAATGTACTGAAGGCTTTTATGATCACTAAAAGTATCCACATGTACACCAAATAAGTAGTGCCTCCATATTTTTAAGGAATGAATCACCGCAACCAACTCCAGATCGTGGGTGGGATAGTTCTTTTCATGTTTCCTCAATTGCCTTGAAGCATATGCAATTACCTTCCCATTTTGAATCAAAACACACCCTAACCCAATGCATGAAGCGCCGCAATATACAACATAACCTTCTAAACCTTCTAGTAAAGTGTTACACTTGTGCTGATGTTAATCTGTTTTTCAATTCCTGGAAACTCTGCTCACAAGCCTTCCACAAACCTTCTGTAATACCCGGCTAATACCATGAAACTGTGAACCTCTGTTGAAGTTATAGGCCTAGGTCATGTCTTTACTGCCTCAATTTTCTGTGAATCAACCTGAATACCAGCCTCTGATACAATGTGGCCCAAGAAAGCTATAGATTTTAGCCAGAACTCACATTTAGAAAACTTTGCATATAACTGGCGATCTCTGAGATCTGAAGTACTGCTCGCAAATGATCTCAGTGTTCCACTTCTAAGCGGGAGTATACCAGAATATCATTGATGCATGCTATCACAAACAAATCTAAATATGGCCTGAAGATACTATTCATTAAGTCCATAAGCACTGTTGGTGCATTGGTCAACCCGAAGGACATAACTAGAAACTCGAAATGACCATACCTGGTCCTGAAAGCCATCTTCGGGATATCCTTCTCCTGAACTCGAACCTGGTGGTACCCGAATCTCAAGTCAATTTTAGAAAAATATTTCACCCCTTGCAACTGATTGAACAAATCATCTATTCTTGGAAGAGGGTATTTATTCTTAAAAGTGTCTTTATTCAACTGCCGATAATCTATACACATGCGTAGGGAACTATCTTTCTTTCTTACAAACAGAACTGGTGCACCCCACAGTGAGGTACTTATATTGATGAAATCATTATCTAACAAATCTTTCAACTATTCTTTCAATTCTTTTAACTCAGCATGGGCCATTCGATACGGGGGAATGGATATAGGCTGAATATCTGGTAGCAAATCTATAGAGAAATCTATTTCCTGCTCTGGGGGAATATCATAAAGTTTGTCTGGGAACACATCTTGGAACTCATTAACTACTGGAGTAGACTAGAGATTCAAGAATTCTGCTTGCATATCCCCAACCCTAACAATATGGTAGATACAACCTTTTGCTATCAACTTTTTCGCCCGAAGATAGGATATGAACTTACCTTTTGGCGTAGCTTTATTACCTCTCCACTCTCACACTACATCTCCCGGAAAATGAAATCGGACAATTCTAATCCAACACTCTACAATGGCGTAACATGGTGCCAGCCAATCCATACCCATAATTACATCAAAATCAATCATCTCCAGTTTTACTAGATCTGCTAAGGTCTGAAGACCAACAATCTCTACTGTATAACCACGATAAATTTTTTTGCAATATTAAAGTCACCGACAGGTGTAGACACTGAGAAGGGTTACTGAAGCAATTCTAGCACTATATCAAACTTTCAGGCCGCTAACAGAGTAACATACGACAAAGTGGAGCTCGGGTCTATCGAAGCATAAACTGAGTGAGAGAAAACATCTAATATACCTATTACAACATCTGGAGACGACTCTGAATTTTGTCGTCCCGATAGTGCATATGTGCGACCCTAATCGCTGCCTGAACTAGATGCCCCTGATCTACCTCAGCCTCTGCCAGCTGGAGCTGAGGGCCTGCGTCCTGTAGAAGGTGCTGGGGCATATGAACCTACTGAGGATCTATTTTGTTGGTCCTAACCTCCCTGGTGTATAGCCGGGAAATCTCTCATATATGTCCCTCCTGTCCACAGGAATAACAGGTGGTGGAACCATACCTTCATCTCCCCCAATGCAGCCTATGACAGGTACTGCAACGTGGCACCGCTGGTCCTATGGGGTCGCCCTTTCTGCTGCTGTGAGTCTGACGCTCGTGAAATTTCACCGGAACCTGACTACCTGCAGTGATATGATCTGCTGCCCTACTGCTGCTGAAGCAGGGGCCTAGGTGGCCTACCTGATAAACGGACCCTAGGCCCACTTTGAAAATCTGCGGGTCTATCCCTCCGACGCTGCTCTTGACCTGCCCTTTCCATGGGGTACTGACGCTGTCTGAGCTCCTCTATATTCTAAGAAAAGGCCTAGATCCATGAAATATCCATATATTCTACAGTGTGGTTGTAATATAAGACTTCACATATTCTGGCGCAAGTCCCATAATAAACCGGTGCACCCTGGCTGGCATAATGTCGACAAACGAGGGCGTATATCTGGCTAAGGAATCAAATCTCAATGCATACTCTTTGAAACTCATTCTATCCTACTCCATATGCAAAAGCTACTCTACTCTGGCCTTCTGGACTTCTCGAGGGAAATAGTTATCTATGAAAGCCTCAGAGAAGCTAGGCCACGTAGGTGGAGGTGCATCTTTGCCTTGGGATCTTTCCAAACTCTCGTACCGTAAAACTTCTACCAATCGCAATCAGAATACTGCTAACTCAACTAATTCTATGGATGAGGCATGCATAACCCTGAATATTCTCTGCAGTTGATCTATGAAATTTTGGGGGTCCTCTCCGCGATCTGTCCCAGTAAACTACGGGGAACTCAAAGCAAGGAACTCATGGCTCTCGAACTACCGGGCTCCTCAATAGGCTCAATGGTAGCTGGTACTACTGGTTGAGGCTGACGCTAGGCAGCCATCATCTGCACCAACATATAGAATGCACCCCTGAGCTCCTAATCTGATGGCACAAGAATGGCTGGGGGTGGTACTGGTATATTTGCTTTCCTAACGGGCTCTGAGTGCGGTGGTGAGTTCTGGGGAGATCGAGGTGATGTTCCCCTGTCGTCCTCAGATTAGGTTGGCCCTTCTTGGGGCCCCCTACTAGTGCTCTCTCCTACCTCCACATCCAATTCTCAACCAGTCGCAGTCCATCGTACGTCAGACATTTCTCTGTAAATAAGTAGAATAACATAAGCTTAGGGAGTTACCCAAGACAACTCAACTCTATAACATGACTTGAGGAGAAAGAAAAGTAGCCACAATATTATGCCTCGTAGCCTCTTCTCTATAGAATGTGGTACACAACACACCCATAGACAATACTTTACTTGACATGGCTTGCAGACTCCTCGGGATATGACCTGCTCTGATACCAAGTTTTTCACGCCCCACCTTGGGAGCAAGACTGGAACCTAGTGCCATACTGGGATCTAGACTAACTCGATTGTCCTGGTGCACCTCTGGTACATTCCTATAACTTAATTCAAGAAATCGATGAGCTATATCTCAATTGTAAATACGCTTCTGGCCGACAAGGCCACCTGTAAAAGAAGACAACTAACCAATAATGCTAAAACAGGGATCCTATGCGGGCCGACAAGATCACCATACTGTCTAGTTATAACTGAATAAAATCTGGCAACTAAAACTACGCTATAGTCAACAAGGCTACTAACTGATAGCTAAACAAGGTCCCATACGGCCACCACATGAAATAAAACATACATAGGCCCCACAGGGCCAAAAACCAAAGCTAACCATTGGAAATCTGTAGTTTGCAAGTCTCTAAGAGTAGAATAGTGGTCGAGACAGGGCCCCGACCTACCCATAAACTGTACAACAAAAGAACAAACCTTCTCTAACTATCAACTCTGGAAGAAAGGAGTTTAATGCGCTGCTAACTCCGGCTGATGACTAAGATGGTCCCGAATTGCGTCTATCCGCACTTGCAGGCAAGTAATGCAGCGACCCAAGGATGGGCGTTAGTACAATATGTACCGAAAAATAATAACTGATTGAATTGATAAAACTAAAGTAATCAAGAAGGAGGGAAAGAATTTAACCTCAGTAACCTTAACGTCTATAACATCTAACTAACAAGTATATAAATACAAACAAGAACCTAACCGGGCCCCATAAGCCTGGAAGGTACAAACAACACAGAATAACCTACCCGGGCCCCCAGAAGCCCCAACAAGTATAAACGATGCACTCTCCTACTATCTGGCTACTAAAGGTTCATAAGCTTACTGTAATCAGGCATACTCGTTCTCTGAAGTTGTATCTGAGCCTAATAGGCTCCTATAGCTGTGTCTGTGTCTGAGCCGTCTAGGCTATGTAACTGGACCCCGAGCCTTGGCTTTACTGTGGGCCATCATATGACTACTATGACTAGATCTTGAGCCTTGGCTCGACTATGGATCATACTGTGCTATCATGGCTAGTCCCCGAGCTTTGGCTCGACTATGGGCCATAATTTAACTGTTGTAGCTAGACCCCGAGCCTTGACTCGACTATGGGTCATAATGGAACTTCTATAGCCGTACCCTAAGCCTTGGCTCGACTATGGTTCATAATGGAACTTCTGTAGCTGAACCCCGAGCCTTGGCTCGACTATGGATCATAATGTAACCCCTGAAAACTGGATACGGCCCTCACGGCCTCACTCTGGTCCCTCCGGACATCATATTGCCCCTGTGAGCATAACCTTATAGGAAATAACATTCAAACCCAAATATCGTATACAACAACCAAGCTGGCTAGGGTTAACTTTGACGAGGTTTACTATATCCTTGCTATCGTCTCAATTAAATTCATAACCGCTTACCACAATAAGTTTACTATGAAGTACTGTAGATACACAAGACGTAATAACTTTTTGACGAATGTAACTTGCCAAAAAGGGTAGCCTTACATACCTCGAGTGCAGACTTTCATTTAACTAGCGAGTTTCAACTTGTAACCGACGGTTCTATCAAACTGCAACCCTTATTCTGAGAGAATAGAGCTAATTTCAATACTAAATTCAGAAAATAATAATAACTTTCGATAATAATATTTACTATAATTCAACTTCGAGTAACTCGGCCGAAAACCTACAATTTCTCGAGAGTTCAGAAGGGAGAAGTGCTTACCTAATGCCTATGGCCGTTTAGGATTCAATTTGGAGTAATTCTAATAAATTTTACTTGGCGGCATCCCGATATACCGAGCGAATTTTCGATAAATAACTCCGTAGTAATGCTTTTCGTAGTCCTAAAACTCGTTACCCGAAGTTAATTTGTATTTGGACGACATTTGATAGCGTAATCGGATGAAAATATAGTGGAAGTTACGGGTTCTCTCTATTTTAACTGTGGGAATATATTACAAATGATCAAATGTTGAACGAAGGGAGGATATATATAGTTGGGCGGTGGCTGATGTGTCGTTATTTTACGATACTTTCCATGTTTAAAACCAAGAAATTATGCACATTTCGGGTATGTTTATATAGGTATGATGTGTTTTGTGTTTAATGTTGCAGGAAAACAGGTTCGGAAGTGAATTGGGCAAATTAATGGTAAAAACAACTGAAAGGGTGGCTGTCAAGCACTTCACGAGTCGTTAGGAAGAAGCCTCAACCTATCGATTGAGTGAGTTGGAGAAGAAAGTCTTAGAAGGCTACGACTCCATAAGTTTCACGTATTATTTTTTTGCATGTCTACTATTTATCTCGTTGCTGAAGGCGTCGACAATTATTGAAGTTCGAAGAAGCAGAGACAGTGTACCTGACGGGTTGAGGGAACGACTTGTTACATCTGGTAACGAGTCGTGTAGCCAGTCATGAATATTGGGAGAGAAAGTATTAACAAAGTAACCAGTGGAGTTGAGGAAAGACATAACGAGTCATTAGTTGACTAAACGACTCGTTGGCAGAACACTGGAACCAACTGTAAGGTGCACTGAAATTTTGAAAGAGTTAGACCATGAAAGGCCTAACGACTCGTGCCCAGGAACAACGAGTCATTAGGTGACCCGTTGCCACAACTCGGTACGATGCCGATGATGACTATTTTTAGCAAGACACGACTTGTCAGAAGTCCCTACGAATCGTCACCTAGCTCATGGTCACTGATGACTTGGTTCCAGTTTTAGTTAGGAAAAGATATTTTTGGAACTATAAATACACTATTTAGGTTTATTTTCGTAAAGAAGATTATTATTTCTATTTTTCACGTAGGATTTTGGTGTTGTACGATTATTCTTGAGTCAAGAAAACAAGGTTTATAATTTTGTTCTTGAATTTGAGGATCAAAAGCAACATTGGAATTTATTCATCAACTTTGGAGTTTTGTTCAATCTACTTGGTTTTTCTTCTAAGATAATTTGTAAGTTGCAATTATGATTTATTTAATATTTTGTGATTGTGATCATACAACCATGAGTAGCTAAACCCATAACTAGGGTTGTGGGAATCAAGATAAATTAACACACATAGGTAAAACACTTAGTGATTCTTGAACGGAGCTTAATGCATGTATTATTTTTCCCTTCGTTTTGATTGATTTTTGACGGTTGCAAATGTTAAGACTTGTCTTATTATTACTTACCGCACCAAGGAGGCAGTGAATGGGAAAAGGGATTATCAACGGATATTTGAGGCTATCAACCCTCATTTAATAGCTTGAACTTGTCCGGGGATAGCTAATCCGATATTAAGGGTAAGGGTCAATTAAAAGTACACCCATATACGGATCAAGTTGCGTGGTAATAATCATCTAGATAGGGGACCAACCATTTAGGTGAACCTAACTTACCGATATTGCACGTTAAACACCGGAATAGATCACTAGTGTACATGCCTTGTGGTTATGAAATTTTGGAGAACACAATCCTAGTCAAGTCAGTAATTGAATACAAACCAAATTTGATCTAAGTATTCAGTAGTTTTACTTTTGTTTATTATTTTATTTCTTCCCCCCTTAGTAAATAAGTAACTCGATAGTAATAGCTATTCACATTAACTTAAGTTCTTTCCATATTCCCTGTGGGATCGACCTCAACCTCTAGCTGGGTTCTATATTTGACATCGACCGCTTTACATCTCAATTGCAAGGTGTAATTGAGCGACATCAGTGGTCGGGTGGTGTGCGGCGTGCCCCCCATCGCGCTGCCTTAGGGGCGCGACGCGCTACTGCCTGTGCCATGGCAGGTTGCGCGACGCGGCGCCTAGCGCGCCGGCCCTCTGGCTTCGACCATCCCGTCCGTTTTACGACGCACTCGTGCGTACCCCCTTCCCCCTCGAGTCTTCTCATGGGTGTTTCATATATTAAAATTCTCAATGTACATGTGCACACGATGATCGTACTACGGAGATTTACGTGGTGTAACAATTTGACCTTTTTTCCTTTCAAATAACATTAAAGGTGTTTTAGAAGAGAATGAGTCTTTCTTCAAAGTTTATAATGTTCAATGAAGACTCATAGATACTAGAGCACCCTTCGATGTAAATATATTTCGTTTGTTTTTAGATGTAAAAGTTGCACATTGATGCTCTATGAGTCATGTGTTTTTCTCATTTTGGTTACGAAAATTGTGAAAAACTCATTCATTAAATTTGTCCCTCAATCAAAACTATTTTGATAAAAAATTTGGTATATTGTACTATCAAGATTACAAGATCTTTCTTAAGATACTTAGCGCGTGCTCTCTCTTAATTTATGTGACATGTTTTTTTCTAAAAAAATCACCTTTTATACTTAGAATTAATTTATTATAAAAATTTTCTATTATCCTAAATAAAATGCTTTATAACAATAAAAACATACCCAGTGTGATCACACAAGTGGGATTTGGAGAGGGTGGAATTTACGTAGACTTTAACTCTATTTTTTATGGGGTAGATAAGTTGTTTCTGAAAGAGCCTCATCTCAACAAAATTATTTTTCAGAACAAGTTTGAAAAAAATAAGAGTAAATAAGCTTGATGAAAAATATTGGAGAACGAAAAGTACCAACAATAAAATAGTAAAGATAGTCAAAGTAAAAGTTATAAAAGTAGTAATAAAATTGAAGAATAACGTAATGATAGAAAATAGTAATGCTATTGATAAAGGAGCAGATAGGCACACCGACCTAAAACTATGGGCTACCATTAGAAGAGATAAGTCGCTCGAATATCTAATAACTGTTTACCCTAATAATCGACCTTCATGCTCTCGTATATAAGGTCATGTCCTCGGTGAGCTGAAGATGAACCGTGTCCTGTCTAATCATCTTCTCCCAGTTCTTTCTAGATCTACCTCTACCTCTTATTTGACCTATTACTGTCAGCTTCTCACACCGAGTGAGAAGCATTTGTGGTCCTCTTTTTCACATGTCCCAACCATCTTAACTTCTCTTCGCTCATCTTGTCCACCACGAAGGTCACTCTCACTTTGCTCCGTATATCATAATTTCTAATCTTATTCTCGTAGTATGCTCACATATCTACCTAAGCATTCTTATTTTTGTTACCTTCATCTTTAAAATGTGAGTGTTCTTGACTGGCCAACATTCAACCCCATATAATATAGTTGGTCTAACCGTCACTCTATAAATTCTATATTAAAGCCCTGGTGGCACATTCTTATCACATAGGACATCGGATGCGAGTCTCCATTTCATCCACCCTAATCCAATATGATGTACAACATTTACACTGATCATCATATTTTCTTGGATTATAAACTCAAAATACCTTATGATTCCTCTTTTTGAGGATGACTTATGTATCATTAATCCTCACTTCCCCATCCGCCTCCTATGGTGTGTCACTGAATTTTCATCTCATGTACTATGTTTTAGTCCTGCCCAACCTAAAGCCTTCAACTCTAGTGTTTGTCTCTAAATTTCTAGTCGATCGTTAACTGTGCCCAATGACATCGATCATCATTATGTCTTCTGTAAATAAAATGATTTATAGTCACATAAATGTCTAAAGTTTATTCTAGATCACAATTTTAAAAGTTTATTTTTTTCTTTCTTAAATTTTGTGTCTAGTCAAATAATGTCACTTAAGTTGGAATAGAAGGAGAAGTTTGTTAGAAGAGGCTAAATTATCTACACCGTTATGTCAAAAAATTTATATAACTTCAACTCTTATTGCAATTAGACTCTTATTTAATACTATAACTTTTTAAATTCGTATTAT
>JACEIK010000199.1:347078-366318 GCA_018107945.1 Datura stramonium | reverse complement strand
AATATCTACAAGAAAAAATATATATCAAAATAGTTCCATCAGTTATGGTCATAACTTCACAAGAAAATGTTACTGATGTTTGCTTTTTTACATTCATATTTTTTCTATATGTTTGGTTAAATTACTTAACAAATACGTTCCTTCTTCTTGGTACGCAAAATCAATAAATTATATTTTTGCGTACTTTTGTTTATAACAGCTAATAAGATCTAAATGTCAAATGTCAGTATACATATCTAACAGCACCTCACTTAGCAGCCATAAAATTTTCAAACAAATATTGTCACTATAATGAGATTTGACTATATGAATATCTCCCCCAAATTTAGAATAATATTCCAATGCTACTTAAATTTCTTCATTGGCCTCCTCTTTTCTTTCCTTCTTTTTAGTGTTTGTTTTAAATATTTTGTTCTTTAGTTGTGCCATCAAAATAAATACCCAAGATCCGAATTAAAAAAATTAAATTAAATTAAATCGAATCGAACTTGAAAAAATTCAAGGTGCACACTATTGAAATATTCTGTCACGCCTCACCTTGGGAGGCATGACTGGCACCTAGTGCCTTACTAGGATCTGAACTGACCAAGCTAAGTTGTGCACTCCTGGTGCAGGCTCACTTCTCAATTAAGGAAAACAACGGGCTATATCTCGGCTGTAATTACAACCTTCAGCCGACAAGGCCTTATAGCCACCTGTAAAAGAAAACCAGCTAGCCAGAAACAACAACAACAGGGAGTCATATGCGGGCCAACAAGACCACCATGATTTTTAGTTATGACTGTAAAGTAAAACCAGCGCTAAGCTAAGCAATAGCCGACAAGGCCGCTAATCTACCAGCTAAACAAGGCCCCCACACGGCCAACACATACACTAACGCACATATAGGCCCCACACAGACAAATAACAGCTAATCACAGGGAAATAGAAACAATCTGCAAGCCTCTGGAGTAATATGATGGTCGGGACAGGGCCCCAACCTACTTATAAATTGTACAATCAAAAAGAAGTAACCTTCTATCTACAAGATCCGGAAGAAAGGAGTTAACTGCTCTGGTAATGCTGGCTGAAAGCTATGAAGGGTCTGCTCCTCGTCTATCCGTACCTGCAGGCAAGTAATGCAGCGCCCCAAAAAGGGCGTCAGTACAATATGTACTGAATATGTAACGCGATAATTGTAAATGACTAAAATAAAGAGATAAAACTGAGATTAACTGGAATGAAGGAATAGAGATCATA
This sequence comes from Datura stramonium, assembly GCA_018107945.1. Taxonomy (NCBI): domain Eukaryota; kingdom Viridiplantae; phylum Streptophyta; class Magnoliopsida; order Solanales; family Solanaceae; genus Datura; species Datura stramonium. The sequence goes on along the minus strand of JACEIK010000199.1, from coordinate 365,079 downwards.
CCTGAGTAATAGAACTTCTTACTATCTAATTATCAATAACTAAAGCAAACATAAATCTTACCTGACCCCCATAAGTCGGAAGGTACAACCAGCACAGAATAACCCACCTGGGGCCCCCATAAGCCCTGGTGAGTACACCTCAGTCTATATACCCCTATCAAAGGTCACACTAGTCAACTAATAGCTAAGCCATCCTACCAATCCCCTGGGTCTGCAATTGAGCCCGCTTGGCCCCTGACTATAACTGTGTCTGAGTCCGGTGGACTCCTGATATCTACACCCTGAGCACCAGACTCGACGGGGGCTTATAAAGCCAACCACGGCATATGAGGACCTGGGAACCCATATTCATCCCTGGCGGATGGTATACCGCTCCGTAGAGCGACGTCAACTCGCCCTTGGCGGGCATCGACACAGTTAATAACCCTGCGGTCGGTCATGGAGGCTATACAAACATAATCCCTCCTAAACTAATATGGAATACGGGTCTCAGCTAATAACAACAACTAACCATAATAGACATGTTGTTGGTATTCTTACTGAGATTCAATTGAGTTATCATGCTAAGAAAACTAACTTGCGAAGGAACTGCCTTAACATACCTCATTCGCTGATTACTGATTAACTAGTGAGTTTCAGCTCATATTCAGCTACTCTTCTCAATTGCAATCGTATTACTGGAATAAAATGAATAGTTTCAGTACTAAATTCAGAGAAAACGATAACTTTATATAGAAATATTAACTATACTTCAACTTGACGGAACACGATCAAAAACTTGTAATTTCTCGATGATCTAGAAGGGAGAAATTCTTACTTTAAGCCTGTGATCGTATTGACACTAGTTTAAAGCAATTCTGACAACCTTGGCTCGGTGGGGTTATGATTCGCCGGGCGAATTTCACGAAAAAAACTCCGTAGTAATGCTCCCTTCGGCCTTATACTTTGATACCCGAAATTAATTTGAATTCGGGTGGCGTTTCACAGCATAAATGGAGGAAATTCTATCAATTTTTTCATCTTCTCCCTCTGCTGGTCGAATATAACATGTACATATTCAAATAATGAAGGGAGGACCTATATATACTGGGCGGTGGACACGGACCCCAACACGCTAATTTACGGGCGTGCAAGGAGCCCAACACGGAGGAGGGGGTCCGTGCCACGTTTCCCCTTTGGGCAGCTGACCCGGCCTTCTCCCGCAAAGTCCCGACTTCGTGCTCGTTTGACCTTCCCCAAGCCCTTCCTCATACGTATTACACTCTAAAACTCTTAACCAACGTACGAATAGGCCGTCTAAACGTTAGAAACTTACGAGGTGTAACATCCTCCCCTCCTTAGGAACACTCGTCCTCAAATGTTAACTTCAGCTTACAGGAACCTTAACTCTTACAACTACTTATTTTGGAAAAATTTTGGCAGAGTCCCCCCTGTAATATGGACTATTCGAAAATCCTGAAACGCATTCCAGTATAGGCACTTCATATAATACTATTACAACTATTTCACAAAAAGACTGGAGTCAACTAAGCAATACATATAACACAAATCATGAAACAACGACTAAATCAATAACTTACCTTAACTGCATAATCTAGACTAAGCCTGGAACAAATGAGGATATCTGGATCTCATGTCGTCCTCAGCTTCCCAAGTCACTTCCTTTTTATTCTTGTTTCTCCATAGTACTTTAACAGAGGCAACATCTTTAGTCCTCAACCTGCGAACCTGTCGATCTAATATAGCTACTGAAACCTCTTCATAGGCTAATTTCTCAGTGACTTGGACATCTTCAACTGGCCCAACTTAGGATAGATCCCCTATGCACTTTCGTAGCATTGACACATAGAAGACTGGTTGAACGGATTCCAATTCTGAAGGAAAATCTAGCTTGTATGCCACATGGCCTACTCTCCGGAGTATTCGATACGGCCCAATAAACCTAGGGTTGAGCTTACCCTTTTTTCTAAACCTCATTATGCCCTTCATTGGTGATATTTTTAGAAATACCCAGTTACCTACACTGAACTCCAGGTTTGTACGTTGCATATCAGCGTAAGATTTCTGGCGGCTCTATGCTGTCAGCAAACATTCTCTGATAAGCTTCACTTTTTCTTCTAATTTACGAATTATATCTAGATTGATTAATCTTGCTTCTCCAACCTCGAACCAACCAACTGGGGACCTACATTTTCGCCTGTATAAAGCCTCATAAGGCGCCATCTGAATCGCTGAGCGGTAACGTTATTGTAGAAAAACTCAATAAGGGGTAAATGTTCATCCCAGCTGCCTCAAAAATCCAATGCACATGCCCATAACATATCCTCGAGCATCTGAATTGTACGTTTCGCCTGCCCATCTGTCTGAGGGTGAAATGCCGTACTCAGATTAACCTGGGTTCCTAAGCCTCTCTGGAAAGACTGTCAAAACCTAGCTGTAAATTGTGCTCCCCTGTTAGAAATGATAGATACCAGGAAACCATGTAATCTGACTACCTCCCTGATATAAAGCTCGGCACAATCCTCAACTGAGAGAGTGGTCTTGACTGGCAGAAAGTGGGTTGATTTCGTCAACCTGTCAATAATCACCCAGATGGAATCAAATTTACGCCTAGTGCGAGGTAACCCTGCAATAAAATCCATATTAATTGCCTCCCATTTCCACATAGGCACTGCTATCTCTTGAGTTAGTCCGTCGGGTTCCTGATGTTCGGCTTTCACCTGCTGGCAATTAGGACATTGAGCTACAAATTTTGCTATCTCCTTTTTCATTCCCGACCACCAGAAAATCTCTTTTATATCATGATACATATTTGTTGAACCCAGATGAAGAGAGTAACAGGAATAATGCACCTTGCCCATAATTTGTTGGCAAAGTCCTGCTGCGTTTGGAACACAGAGGCGATCCCTATATCTCAAAACTCCATCTTTGCTCCTTTTTCATTCCCGACCACCAGTAAATCTCTTTTATATCATGATACATCTTTTTTGAACCCAGATGAAGAGAGTAACAGGAATAATGCACCTCGCCCATAATTTGTTGGCGAAGTCCTGCTGCATTTGGAACACAAAGGCGATCCCTATATCTCAAAACTCCATCTTTGTTACCTGATCTGTAACTCCCCCTCGCTGAACCTTATCTCTAAATTGAACCAAGTTAGGGTCTTCGTACTGTCGTTCTTTCACTTCCACAACTAATGACGTTACTTCCATATTTTGAATTACTGCTCCACTGTCTCCTGAATCTACTATACGGACGACCAAACTGGCTAACTGATACAATTCTCAGGCCAGTTCCCGTTGTCCTGGCTTCAGGTATACTAAACTCCCCATGGATTTATGGTTGAGGGCATCTGCTACAACATTGGCTTTCCTTGGATGGTACAAAATATTTACATCATAGTCTTTCAATAGCTCTAACCAGCGACGCTGCCATAGATTCAACTCTTTCTATGTGAAAATGTACTGGAGACTCTTGTGATCAGTGAAAATATCTACATGAAAGCCATACAGATAGTGCCTCCATATTTTCAAGGCATGAATCACCGCGGATAATTCCAGGTCATGGGTGGGGTAGTTCTTTTCATGCTTCTTCAGCTGCTTGGAAGCGTAAGCAATCACTTTACCATGCTACATCAGAACACATCCTAACCCAATGCCTGAAGCATCACAGTATACTGTATAACCCTCTAATCCTTCTAGAAAAGCTAATACTGGTGCTGACGTCAGACTGTTTTTCAATTCCTGAAAGCTCTGTTCACATGCTTCAGTCTTGTGAAATTTAGTTGCTTTCTGAGTTAACTTAGTCAAAGGCGCTGCTAAGGTGGAAAATCCTTCCACGGACCTTCTGTAATACCCGGCTAACCCCAGAAAACTTTGTACCTCGATCGGAGTGGTAGGTCTAGGCCATGTTTTCACTGCTTTAATTTTCTGCGAGTCTACCTGAATGCCAGCATCTAACACAATGTGGCCCAGAAAGGATACTAAATTCAACCAAAATTCACATTTAGAAAACCTCATATATAGTTGGCGATTCCTTAGAGTCTGGAGCCATGTTCGTAGGTGATCCCGGTGATCTACCTCTGAGCGAGAATATACCAGAATATCATCAATAAATGCTATCACAAAAAGATCCAGATACGACATGAAGATGTTGTTCATCAAGTCCATGAATACTGCTGGAGCATTTGTCAGCCCAAAGGACATGACTAGAAATTCAAAATGGTCATACCTGGTCCTGAAAGAAATTTTTGGAATATCCCTCTCGCGAACCCGAACTTGATGGTACCCTGACCTTAAGTCAATTTTTGAGAAATGCTTTGCCCCGTACAACTAGTCAAACAAGTCGTCTATTCTAGTAAGTGGGTACTTATTCTTGGTAGTAACTTTATTCAGCTGCCGGTAATCTATACACATACGGAGGGAGCCATCCTTCTTTCTCACAAATAGGATTGGCGCGCCCCACGGTGAAGTACTTGGCCTGATGAAGCCCTTATCTAACAGATCTTTCAACTGTTCCTTCAATTCTCTGAGCTCAGCAGGAGCCATTTGGTACGGAGGAATAGATATGGACTGAGTACCTGGTAATAAATCAATTGCAAAGTTGATTTCCCGTTCCGGGGGAATGCCAGGTATCTCATCTGGAAATTCATTGACTACTGGAATGGACTGAAGAGTCGGAGATTCTTCTTGGACATCCTGAACTCTGACAATATGATAAATACATCCTTTTTCTATCAATTTTCTCGCCCGAAGATAGGAAATAAACCTACCTTTTGGTGTGGCTGCACTACCTTTCCACTCCCGTACAACCTCCCCTGGAAAGTGGAATCAGACAGTCTTGGTCCAACATTCAACATTGGCATAGTGTGGCGCCAGCCAATCCATACCCATGATTGCATCGAAATCAATCATTTCTAGTTCTATCAAGTCTGCTAAAGTCTGACGAATAGCAACTTCCACTATGCCCCCTCGGTAGACCCTCTTAGCTATGATGGAATCACCGACGGGTGTAGACACTGGAAAAGATCGCCGAAGTAATTCCAGCATAATACCGAACTTTCAGGCTACTAATGGTGTAACATAGGATAAGGTGGATCCTGGATCTATCAATATATAAACAAAATGAGAGAAAATGTCCAGCATACCTGTCACCACATCCGGCGACGACTCTAACTCCTATCGTCCCAGTAAGGCATAAGAGCAATCTGGACCGGTACTTAAGATAGAGGCCCCTGGTCTGCCTCGTCCTCTTCCAGATGGATCTGAGGGCCTATGCCTTGCTGGAGATGCTGGGGCACGTGACCCTACTGAAGATCTATCCTATCGGTTCCGATCACTCTGGCCCCTGGCTTGACAATCCCTCATCAGATGACCCTCCTATCCACAGGTATAAAAGGTTGTGGAACCATACCTACATGCCCCGGAGTGACGTCGATTGTAGATAGGGAAAAGTGGCACAATGAATCTGCTCTGCTCTACTCCTCTCTGCTGCTGTGGACCTGCTGATCGTGAGCTCTCGCCGGTTCCTGACTGCCCCCGACGACCTGATCCACTCCCCTGCTGCAGTTGTAGGGGTGGGGGTCTGGGTGGTCTACCTAAAAATCGTGGCCTGGGTCCACCCTAGGACTCCGCCTGCATGTCAATAGGTCTGGCCCTGCGGCGCTGCTCCTATCTGCCCTCCTTATCTCCCATTGCCGCTGTTTGATCCCTTCAAGATTCTGAGCAAAAGCCTGGACGCGGGAAATATCCATGTCCTCTTGCAGAGTGGCCGTAATACAAGTCTCCACATATTCTGAATTCATCCCCATAATAAATCGATGCACCCAAGCCGACATGGTGTCTAGAAAAGCTGATGCACATTGGGCCAAGGAGTCGAACCTCATAGCATACCCTCGGACACTCATCGACTCCTTCTCTAGATGTAGGAACTGATAAACCCGGGCCTTCGAATTTTTTCGTGGTAGGTAGTGATCCAGAAAAGCCTCTGAGAAGCTGGGCCAAGTCGGAGGGGAAACATCTCTCCCTCGGGACCTCTCCCAACTCTCATACCATAGTACTGTGATGTCCCATAGTTGAAATACCACTAACTCAACCGACTCTGCAAGTGTAGCGTGCATCACCTTGAAAATCCGATGTATCTGATCCAAGAAATCTTGAGGGTCCTCCTCTCGGTTCATCCTGGTAAATTGCGGGGGACTCAATGCGAGAAACTCCCGGACCCTCGAACTACCAGGTCCTCCTTAGGACTCTACGACTGTAGGCGCCACTAGCTGACGTTGTGCAGCCATCATCTAAGCTAGCATAACGACAACACTCCTAACCTCCTGATCTGATGGTACTGGTATAGAGACTGCTGGAGGCGGTGTCGTCACATTTGCCGCTCCGAGCGGCTCCTGACGTGGTGGAGAGTGCTGGGGAGACTGAGATGAAGTCTCCCTGTTGCCCTCAGATCGGGTTGACTCTGACTAAGGCATCCTGCTAGTGCCCCCTGCTGCAACATCTAATCTCCTGCCAGTCGTAGGGTGTCGCGGGTCTGCCATTTCTCTGTAGATAAAAGAATATGATAAGCTTAGGGACTCAACCCTATATTGTATAGCTCTATAGCACGACTAGATAATAAAGAAAGAGTAACCATCCTATCATTCCTCGCAGCCTCCTGCCTATAGAATGTGGTGCACAACACATCCATAGAAAAGACTCTACTTAGCACGGCTTGCAGACTCCCTGGGATACGACCTGATCTAATACCAAATTTGTCACGCCCCACCTTGGGAGGCATGACTAGCACCTAGTTCCCCACTAGGATATGAACTGACCAAGCTAAGATGTGCACTCCTAGTGCAGGCTCACTTCTAAATTCAGGAAAACAACGGGCTATATCTCGGCTGTAATTACAACCTCCGACGGACAAGGCCTTATAGCCACCTGTAAAATAAAACCAGCTAGCCAGAAACAACAACAACAGGGAGTCCTATGTGAGACGACAAGACCACCATGATGTCTAGTTATGACTGTAAAGTAAAACCAGTGCTAAGCTAAGTTATGGCCTACAAGGCCGAAAATCTGCCAGCTAAACAAGGACCCACACGGCCAACACATACACTAACGCACATATAGGACCCACACAGCTAATAACAGCTAACCAAAGGAAATAGAAATAATCTGCAAGCCTCTAGGAGTAATATGATGGTCGGAACGGGGCCCCGACCTACCCATGAACTGTATAATCAAAAGGAAGTAACCTTCTATCTACAAGCTCTGGAAGAAAGGAGCTAACTACTCTGGTAATGCTAGTTGAAAGCTATAAGGGGCCTGCTCCTCGTTTATCCGTACCTGTAGGAAAGTAATGCAGCGCCCCAAAAAGAGCGTCAGTACAATATGTACTAAATATGTAAGGCGATAATTGTAAATGACTGAAATAAAGATATAAAACTGAGAGTAACTGAAATAAAAGAATAGAGATCATACCTGAGTAATAGAACTTCTAACTATCTAATTATCAATAACTAAAGCAAACATAAACCTTACCTAGCCCCCATAAGCCGGAAGGTACAACCAGCATAGACTAACCCACCTAGGGACCCCATAAGCCCTGGTGAGTACACCTCAGTCTATATGCCCCTATCTAAGGTCACACTGGTAAACTAATAGCTATAGCCATCCTACCAATCCCCTGGGTCTGTAATTGAGCCCGCTCGGCCCCTGACTGTAACTGTGTCTGAGTCTAGTGGACTCCTGATATCTGCACCCCGGGCACCATACTCGACGGGGGCTTATAAAGCCAACCACGACATATGAGGACCTGGGAACCCATCTTCGTCCCTGGCGGATGGTATACCGCTCCGTAGAGCGACGTCAACTCGCCCCTGGCGGGCGTCGACATAGCTAATAACCCTGTGATTAGTCATGGAGGCTATACAGGCATAATACATCCTAAACTAATATGGAATACTGGTATCAGCTAATAACAACAACTAACCATAATAGACATGTCGCTGGTATTCTTACTGAGATTCAACTGAGTTATCATGCTAAGAAAACTAACTTGCCGAAATATACCTCGTTCGCCGATTACTGATTAACTGACGAGTTTCAGCTCGTATTCAACTGCTCTTCTTAGTTGCAATCGTATTATTAGAATAAAATGATTAGTTTCAGTACTAAATTAGGAGAAAACGATAACTTTATATAGAAATATTAACTATACTTCAACTTGACGGAACACGATCGAAAACTCATAATTTCTCGAGGATCCAGAAGGGAGAAATGCTAACTTTAAGCTTGTGATCGTATTGACACTAGTTTAAAGCAATTCTGACAACCTTGGCTCGGCGGGGTTACAATTCGCCGAGCGAATTTCGCGAAACTAACTCCGTAGTAATGCTCCCTACGGCCTTATACTTCTATACTCGAAGTTAATTTGAATTCGGGTGGCGTTTCATAGCATAAACGGAGGAAATTTTATCAATTTGTTCGTCTTCTCCCTCTGCTGGTCAAATATAACATGTATATATTCAAATAATAAAAGGAGGACCTATATATACTTGGGTGGTGGACTGGGGGGTCCATGCAACGCGCCAATTTACTGGCGTGCCACGGAGCCCAATGTGAGGGGGAGGGGGTCCGTGCCACAGTGCCCCTTTGGGCAGCTGACCCGCCCTTCTCCCGCATCGTCCCGACTCCGTACTTGTTCTATCTTCCTCGAGCCCTTCCTCGTACATATTACACTCTAAAACTCTTAACCAACATACTGAATAGGTCGTCTAAACATTAGAAACTTATGGGGTGTAACATATTCAATTCGGTTCTATTCGATTTTTTTAGTTCAATACTTGGGTATTTACTTGAATGGAAGAATTAAAGTACAAAAAATTTAAAACAAACACCAAAAAGAAGAAAAGAAAAGAGGAGGCCAAAGAAGAAATTTAAGTAGCATGGGAAGATTATTCTAAATTTGGGAGAGATATTAATATAATTTTAAAAGAACACATTTTCATATTTATCACAAAGAACATAAAAAAATACTTTCTTTTTGGGTCATAACAGATATATAAATATATCATAGTAACTAAGGGTTTATTTGTTTGGGTGGCCGGGTTAGAAATTTGGGTCCATTTTGGTTAAATTGAGTTGGGATAGGTGGATTATATTAGAGAAAATTACATAAAATACTATTATAAGACTTTTAATTATAAGTTATACCAACATCTTGATTTATTTACTAAAGTAACAATTAATTTACAAATATACGAATATTGTGGGTATATGGTAATTACTTTTACTACCAGGTAATATGATTAAAAAAATATTTTTTTCTTTTTTATAGTATAGATATTTATAGAAAATATTTACTGCACATCAAATCAAATTAGGAGTGTGATTTTTTTTCTCTCCTAATACAGTTAAAAGATATTTTTTCTTTATATAGCACAGATATTAATGAAAAATATTTACTGTACGTCAAATCAAATTAGGAGTGTGATTTTTCTCTCCTAANCTCCTAATATAGTTTTAAAAATATTTTTACCTTTTATAGCATAGATATTTATGAAAAATATTTACTGCACATCAAATCAAATGAGGAGTGTGATTTTTATCTCTCCTAAACTAATTTGTTTCCTTCTACAATAACTTTTCTTTTTCATTAACTTATAAACATTTATCTAACAAAGAGATTATCTTCTCCAAATCATCAACTTTTAAACCTTCATCTAACAAAGAGTATGTTTTCTCCTAAGCTTCATATTCAATGAATTTTTTTTTTTTGTCTTATGTTGATTTATTTTTTATTTTTCTTTGAGTTTTTATGTAATGTAATATTGTTATCAAGATTAGTGGTTCAAATGTTTGCAAAATGGTTAGAAATTGGTAATACATTAATTTTTAGAAATAAATCTTATTTTATGAATCTATATTTTGTTTGTGATTTATTGGTTGACAAGTTGATTGCATATTGGTATAGATTAAGGTTAAAAGTTTGGTTTTCAAGTTGTTTACTGCCATATTTATTATTTGTATTATAGTTGGGATTTATAAATATTTAAAAATTGATTTTAAATATTTTTATATAAGTTCTTTTAATATTTTTTGTCTTATGTTGATATGTTGGTATATTTTTTGGGTTTATATAATGTTGATTTATGTTGATAAGTTGGTTTGAAGTATCTAGACATTCAATACCAATTTCTAAACATTTATAAATCTCAACTATAATACAATAAAACATGTATGACAGTAAACAACTTGACAACCAAAATATTAACCATAATGTATACCAATATATAATCAACTTGTCAACTAATAAATCAACAAACAAAATACGGATTCATAAAACAGAATTTATTTTTAAAAAATATATTGTATTACTAATTTCTAACCATTTTGTGAATAATTGAACCACTAATATTGATAACAATATTACATTATATAAAAGCTCAAAAGACAAATCGACATAAGAAAAAGAAATATCATTTTCTAAAAATATTTAGTACCAAATCCTAAATAAATTATAAATTTAACCTATAAACATATGCAATAAAAAGCTCTAAAATCAAATTTTAACAAACAAGATATATCAATATGTAAACAAATTATCAACAATTAACCCAACAAAGAAACATGAAGTTATAATTAAATATTTAAAAAAGAGGACAAAAATATGATTGGCTTGTTTTAAATTAGTTGCGGGACCGCGTAGTTTGATTTGAAAATACACAATAGTGGCTGTAAGTATGAACAATGAAGAAACACTTGCGCAACCGCGCAAAAAAAATGCGCAATAGCGCAGTAACTTTTTTTATTCTGGCAGTAACTGAAAAGTATATGAAATGCAACAGTTAATATACAGGCGTGATTCATAGGACTTTTAAATAATCATAATTTTTTTAACCAAATCTGGTAGTTAAAAAAAAATTATATTTGAAAACATGATACTAGTGGTATTTCTTGTAATTATTACTCTATAATTCTATATTTATGTTGTTTTTCCATTATATTGTGAGTTTATAAGTTTTATTTTTAAAAAAATGAGTAATTTGCTAGGATTTGGGATTTTTGTTAAATGAGGTATAGAAGTAAATGGTTTGATGATAGCATAGACAAATATAGTCACACAGAATGAAGAATAAAATTAACTATTAAACTAAACTAGAAATAAATTTGGCTTTTTTTCCTTTAATTCTACTTCTTAAAATGTGGACCAAAGCATTTTACATGATTGCTTCATTAGACCCATTAAATAATGATAGGGACAAATACATATGGTCCATTATACCCAGCTGTACTGGCAAACAGTAGGAGGAGAACTGCCTACATATAGCTCAGTTCCTCTGCTTCAATTCCTCAGTCCTCAACTCGATCCATCACACTTGTTCTGTTTTAATTAGCGTCCAACATTTATGTAATGGAAGCTAACAATGAATACACACAAGATGGGACGGTTGATCTTCGAGGTCAGCCTGTGCTTGCTGAGAAAACTGGCAAATGGAAAGCTTGTTCTTTCCTTGTAGGTAGCCTTCTTCTACCCTCTCTTTCTTCATATCTACTTGGCTTAAAGAGAAATTTTATTCTTGTTCCAATTTTAGCATAAGTATTATTTTACCTAAATCTACTAGTTAGTTTAGCTGACAATATCCTATTTTTGCCTATAACTAGCTGACAATGTTCATCTCCATCAGTCGCTGAGCAAAAAATAACAATATATTAAAAAAGTTTTCTTTATATAAAATTAAAGTGATTCAACAGGTTATGTATACACACACACACACACACATNATATATATATGTATGTATGTATGTATGTATATTTTAAACCTCTATGGTCAGTACAATTTTCAGGGGAAGGAGATTGCTTGAATTCCTTGATCACCATATAAAACATGCACATAGAAGGGTGGCATGTTGAGATTCTTAGAAAGAGAATGATATTAAAAGCTCTTGCACTAAGATTTCTACAAATCCATGTGCTATATTTTTCACAAGTAATTTTATGAATGAACAGGGTATGAAGCATTTGAGAGGATGGCGTTCTATGGAATAGCTTCAAACCTAGTGGTGTACTTAACAACCCAACTTCATGAAGACAATGTTTCATCAGTTAGGAATGTGAATAACTGGTCTGGATCTGTTTGGATTACGCCACTTCTTGGAGCCTATGTTGCTGACACTTACTTGGGCCGCTTCTGGACTTTCACTATCTCATCACTTATTTACGTCATGGTAAGCACCAAACACGTAATGGACTTTCATTCCTTTATTCTTTTTAAATATTATTCCTTTCCCCAAAAATATAAGTTAGGAGTATCTCGTTTCATTCACGTGAGTGAAGCTCCAAAAGGAACCTTTTACCTGATTCAGTCTAAGTGCATATATATAAATATATATAATCATGTCTACACCAACTATCTTTATTGGCCTACAATTGAGTATAATTACCGACCAGCCAGGGCCAATAATTTGGAGGATTTTTCCCCCCAGTGGGACCGGTAAACAATTCCATTATCCCTGGCTAGAAAATGACCTGCATCTAAGCTCACCACTTACTTGGTGCTTTGCCCTAACCGTGCACCACTAACTATTATTATTTTAGAATAAATATGAGAGTTGAGCCTTAAATGATCACTTAATTGTTTGACAATGAGACATATATTGCAATAATTCCGCCAGCTGACATTAGAATGAGACTACTACTTCTCTTGGCTCTAACAACCTTTTCTTTCCTTTTTTAAGGGACTGTTTGGTTATTCGCGTAAGTAAAAATAAATAAAATTAATATTTCAAATTTAAAATGAAAACACTACATTCATGTTGATATAATCTCTCCGTAAAAAGATAGNTAATCTCTCCGTAAAAAGATAGTATAAGGTTTGTTTTCTGGTATAAATTTCATATAACTAGTACAATAGTTGATATCTGCTAATAAACTCTATACTATTAGTACTAGAATAACTTATGAAATAACCTGTGATTGTTTAATGATGCTGCAAATGTGAAATAAGAAATTATATGTTATCAATATTTAGATAACAGTATCTAAAGACAAAAAGTTCTGATGGCTACATCAATTTCAGGAAACTTTAATTTGTACTTCAATTTCATCACTGTCAAATTTAATTTTGTCCTTTTTAGTGTGATAGCGACTGCAAATTATTTTCTAAATTTTTATTCATTATTTGGTTCATACTACAAGAATCCATCACCATGCCCCTTTGTGACTATGAGCTGAATGAATAAACGGATGAAATCTAGAAATAATTCAATTAACAGTTCAAACTAAGAACAAGAAATGGCTTAGTTCTTTTCTCATTAGAAAATAGACTGATCCCAAGCTATAATTTTCTACCAGGGAATGGTCCTTTTGACAATGGCCGTATCAATTAAATTGTTGAAGCCGAGTTGTGAAAATGGAGTATGCAACAAGGCCACTGCATCTCAAATTTCTTTCTTCTATGCATCCCTGTACATTATAGCCATTGGGGCAGGTGGAACAAAGCCTAATATATCGACATTTGGCGCTGACCAATTTGACGATTTTAATCCACATGAAAAGAAGCTAAAAGTTTCCTTCTTCAATTGGTGGATGTTCAGCACCTTTGCTGGTGCTTTACTTGCTACAATAGGCCTTGTTTACATCCAAGAAAACTTGAGCTGGGGATTAGGGTATGGAATTCCAACTGTTGGTCTAATATTTTCACTAATTATTTTCTACATTGGAACCCCAACGTACAGGCACAAAGTTAGAAAGTCTCAGCATCCTGCTAAGGACCTACTTCGTGTTCCTATTGTTGCATTTGCCAACAGGAAAATTGAACTCCCTAATGACCCGTCCCAGCTTCATGAACTTGATATGCAATACTATTTCACTACTGGAAAACGCCAAGTCCATCACACTCCAGTATTTCGGTAAGCTTTTATAGTGTTTATTGAAAAGTTTCTATTACATTTTTACCTACGTCACTTAAAAATATAATCGTATGGGTCTTCATGGATGTGCAATCTCATGTTTGCTAGCTGTCTGGGAATTTCTAACTCCATTGATTGTTATAAGTTTTATTTTATTGGTGATATTTTGATTCCTCACTCTATAATTCCATCCTAGGTAATAAAAATATTTTTTTTATAAAAATCTAAAAGTTAACCAATTCAAGAGTGATGTTGAGAGAAAGATTCTTCTCCCTTAAATTTGAGAGAAAGGTAACCAAGGGGACCTAATTTATAGCTAGCAAGGGTACGGCATCTCCAATACTCTGGCAAAGTGTTTTGCATTTGTTAGAATTTGTCTAATCAGTATATGCCATGTGTAATATCATTTATACTGCTCTACCGTTGGTCCTCCAAGAATGGTTGCTTTCCTTTTTGTCAAGTTGCATAGCACAGCACCTATCACTAATTTCAACGTGGCAGACTGCTGTGCACCCTACTGAGAGTATTTCTATCCTGTTTTCATCTCAATTTATATGATGTAGTTTAATTTGATATTAATTTTAAAAAATATAAAAATATTTTGCAATGTTATAAAATATGATCAAAATAAATGAATTTTTGAATAAAATACTNATTATTAAATATTTATTAAATAAAAAATATAGCATTTCTTTTGAAACTAATTGAAAAAAATGTATCATATTCAATCGCTTGCATCATTAATGAAACTGACTAAAAGAAATATCATATTTGATTGCTTGCATCAATAAAGATAAATGAGGGACCTAAAATACAGCCCACCTTGAATTTCGCTACCACGATACGGCAATCAAATTGCACTTGGAATCTAGCTAATGATCAATCCCTATGAATTGCCTTTACCCCACATCATTATGAGCCTATTCCTATGAATTGCCTTTACCCCCACATCACTATGAGCCTACCCCTATGAATTGCCTTTACCCCAGGCAGGGCACAAAATCCCCATTAGTTGCCTTAATGTAACGTAGATTAGCTAATATATCAGCCTATACATACTCACAATTAAAACCATGGTCCCAAATCGAGGAAGAAAGTCTCAAATCGATGAGGACCATATATAATTGAGCATTTATGAGCTTCCTAAATATGAATTGTTAAATTTTTAATTAAAATATGTATGTGTGATACAAATAATCAAACATTAGTGTATAAAATCAATCAATAAGTCTGTTTTATTTTTCAGGTTCTTGGACAAAGCGGCAATCAAAGGAAACTATGATACAGGGTCAAGGCTACCATGCACAGTGACTCAGGTCGAAGGAGCCAAATTGATCGCAGGAATGGCAATGATATGGCTAGTAACCTTAATTCCTAGCACCATTTGGGCACAAATAAACACTCTCTTCGTCAAACAAGGCACCACCTTGGACAGACACTTGGGTTCAACATTTCAGATTCCAGCAGCATCATTAGGAAGCTTTGTGACTCTCACTATGCTATTGTCCGTGCCCATGTATGATCGATATTTCGTGCCTTTTATGCGCAAGAAAACAGGAAATCCTAGGGGAATCACATTACTCCAGAGGCTGGGAACAGGGTTCCTCATCCAAATTCTAGCCATTGCGATTGCTTATGCGATGGAAGTGAGAAGGATGCACGTAATTAAAATGCATCACATCAATGGGCCTAAAGAAATAGTCCCTATGACAATATTTTGTTTGTTGCCTCAGTATGTGCTCTTGGGTGTGGCAGATGTGTTTAATGCGATAGGATTACTGGAATTTTTCTATGATCAGTCACCAGAAGACATGCAAAGCCTCAGCACAACGTTTTTCACAAGTGGGATTGGCCTTGGAAATTTCTTGAATAGCTTTTTGGTGACGATGGTGGATAAAATAACAGGGAGTAATGGAGGGAAGAGCTGGATTGGAGACAATATGAATGACTCCCACTTGGATTACTATTATGGTTTCCTCTTGGTCATATCTGCCTTAAATTTCGGAGTTTTTTTGTGCGCATCCAATAAATACATCTATAAAAGGGAATCCAGCGAAATGAAGGATGAATTTTTAAAGTTGGAAGGCAAACCCATGGACCTTCTTCCTTAGACTTGGAAGATTGATTTTCATTTGATGTATATTAATTGACCTACGATTAATCTTTATCCGTTTTAACTCACTCTTGTATAAGTCAATTACATACCATAGATATTTACATGGTATGCCATGTTTAAATAGTTATAACATAAATAAAAAAAATCTTTCAAAAAGTAACATTTTTAATACGTAATATATTTATAACATGCTCTTTTTAAAAATCAAAATCCCAATAATTTAAAGTTTAGTTCCCCTTTCCTCTTTCCCTCAAACCAAATATTAAATTTAAATTATATTAAATTCAAGATATATTAATCTAAATAATATTATGAATTAGTATAATTAGATTAATCATTTAAATTCAAAAATTATTGATTTACTTAATGATCAAATTTTATTGGGTTACAAATCATGATGAGCTCTACTTTACTGAACCCAACATATCATCTTAATCTAGAGGCCTAAATTGGTGACACATATCAAATGACGTGTCACGCGAAGTCAAATAAAAGAGGCAATATGATCATGTCACGTATCAAAATGATGCAACATTTATGGTCAAATCAAAGGCCAATAAAAATGTACAACATGTACAAGTGACATGTTTCGACCAATCAGATATTGTCATGTCAACTTTAATCTGATTGGTTAAAAGGAGATTGTACTTATCATAACTCTTTCACGCCACAACTATAAATATGAGTCTTATAATTCAGAAAAAGGGACCAAAATTCTAATAAGAACCAAAGAAAGCTCGCGGATCAAATACCGCAGATTTTTTATATATATTTAAACTAGAAGAATTCAAACACTCAAGCATTGATCAAATTCATTAAGTTCAAGAGTATCCTTGAACAAGACTCTACAAGATGAATTTTACCAGATTTAAAACAAGACTATACAAGATGAGTTTTACCGGATTTAAAATAGGACTCTACAAGACGAGTCTAATTTATATTCAAACTTTAAAGATAGGACTCTATAAGATGAGTCCAGTCCATCTTCAAACTCTAAGATCAGTTAGGATTTCTCGGAGGTTATTTTACTCTATATTCCAATACCCTAAATCCTAGCTCACGCCTATAAAAAAGAATACATATTCCCTTGAAAGAGCATCTCGAGATTTCATTAATTCATGAAATATTCACAAAGACAACAAGATGTGACCGAACTCTTCTTGACAATCAATTACTTCAAGAAGATCCACAAAATCCTTTTATGCAGATCAAATAAATCATTATAAGGTTCACATTATCCTAGTTCGAGAAACACGTTGTTTCAGCCTTCGAATCATAGAGATAATCAAGAGAGGAGAATTAAGGGAATACACAAATTTGTACTCATAATATTGATAAGTAAAATTACTTTTTTTATTTATTATGTGATTAAAGTTTATTTTTCATACATGAGAAAATTTGTTGCAAATAAAGCGATGAGAATTTGTAGACAATAAAATTTGTGTTGAAAAATATTAATCAAGATAGAAAAATATCGCAACAATGATAGTATTTTATTTCAAATATGATAAATGTCACAATCTTTATGGATCCTATTATTTTTATTTTTGAATATAAATTTAAAGGCTTTTGATCTTGATTTGTACTTGAATTTAAGGAGGTTTGAAGCTTGATCTTGAATATGATCGTCTTGATCTTAACTTGTATTTAAATTCAAGGACTTTTGAGCTTGATCTTGAACTTGATGGATGATCTTGACATGTATTTGAATTCAAGTAGCTTGAAACTTGATGTAAAATCTGGTTTTCTTGATCTTGATTTGTATTTGAATTCAAAGATTTTTGAGATTGAACTTGATGAATTTAATTAATGCTTGAGCGTTTGTAACTTCTAGAGAAATATGCGACATTTGATCCACGAGCTCTATCTGGCTTCTTGGTAGGATTCTAGTCGCTTTTCTAAATTATGAGACCCCTATTTATAATTATAGAATGGAAGAGTTGTGATAAGAACAAACTAATAAGATTGAAGCTGACATGACAAC
>JACEIK010000199.1:330944-343373 GCA_018107945.1 Datura stramonium | reverse complement strand
TAGTCCTGTGCTTCGAAAATAAGCACGGGTTAAGATGGATTGAAAATGATTTTTAAAAATAGTTGTTTAGATGAACTCACAGATCTCGTAAGATCAACGAAACTCTGATACCACTGTTGGTTTTTTGGTGCAGCAAAAAGGGTTTGAAAATGTCTCTAATTGATTTTATTAAGCATACGAGGGCTTAAATAGTCAATATAAAACACAAAATCTGCATAATTTAAAAAAATAAATTCAAAATAAAAAATCTAAAATATCTCAACAACTAAACAAACCTAACAACAGTTTAAAATTCAAATCATTCTACAAGTTCGAACTGTAATTAGGAGAGAAGAGTGCATACTTGATACAGAATTTCTGGAATGTGGTAAAGTTCCAAAAGCTTGATTATATAAGGGCTTTTTTTTTAATAATTAACAGCTACCTCCTATAAATAGTAGAGATATACGGTTTAGTTCCTCTTTTATTTGATATATGAATTAATGAATGCTCTTGTAAGCCTTAAAGTTATCTTGTACTCCTCGTTAATAGTGCTTATGAACTTTGTCCAAAGATTTGCAGGAGTAATACTTTAGATTTGCAGGAGTAATACTTTCCTCTTGAGGATTCTATTAGCCTAGGTGGGGGGGGTGAAAAAAGCAGTTTAACCGATAAATCAATTGAAAAAAATGTCAATGGTTTAACGATATTGGGTTATTGGGCTAATGGTTTTTAAATAATTTTGTAAAATATTTTTATTTGGCTATCGTTTCTTAGTTAATGGTTAGATCGATAACCCAATAAGATTACACTAAAATTATTTTTTTATTCCTAGTTATAAAACAGTGACATTAGATTTTAAGTCCAAACCTTATTTCCTTTTATATTTTATAGTTATTGTTCTTGGTGCCGCTATTTTCTTTTTGAAGTTATTGGTTTGGTGGGGGTTCTGCCCATCAGTGTGAACTAACTTTGTGTTTTTTTTTTAGAGAGACTGCTACCATGATATTGCACTCAAGTTTGCTATTTAACTAGGAAAAAGATAAATTTATTTTAATTTGTTTCTGCTTGTAATTCATGTAGACTTTTATGCATGAAAGTAGTGTATATATGAACAAATGAAAATAAGAATAACAAAAAAAAAAGTTAGAACATTTCTTATTGGTTAAATCAAAAATCGAACCGTTAAGAATTAAATTGATAACGAATATCTTATTGATTTAGTATATTTATAAATTAAAAATCGATAAATCATACCAATAATATAAAACGGGGTTGTGGGAGAGCAAAGTGTTGCTAGGCGAAGCAGCCTGAATACTGCACCCTATAATATATATAACTGAACCGAATTGACCGATAAGTATGCGGCGTAGGTGCCTATATTGATTGAATTAGGTGGTGATCAAGATTTATTCCAGTTAGGTGCATGTATGGATTGAATTAGGAGGTGCTCAAGATTTATTTTAGTTATTGCCTGTATTTTATTTTTTTAAATTAACGGCAATGTCCGAATCAACTTGCATACACCTCAACTAATTTTATAAAATATTTGTCATCTTTTACCAGCAACAAGTACAACGACTAATCTTACAAAATATCTGTCATCTCCCACCAACTACAGGTACAGACTAACTCTATCCACCGAAATTATGATTAAAAAAATCACTTAATATTTTTATCTTAACTAAAATTTGAATTTAAAACCTCATAATTCTCAACCTATTTTATTGACCACCAAACCACACCTTTAGATGCCATACTTTATTAATATTGGTGTCTAGTTTTCTATCTTTCAATTCCTTGTTATTTTCTATTCCATGTTCTTGAATTCGAAAATCATCAACTAAGAATCTCCAATGAAATCAAATATTATGATAGGAGAATATCACAGCAAAACACTCGGGCCATTTCAAAAGTTAACTGACACAAACTTTTTTACCTTGGCTAATTTGCAACTTGACAACCTTAAGGAAATGAAACGTGCCATTTATTTCTTCCCTCAAAAGTTCCCGTAATCAAAGTTAAAAGGACAGCTTTTAGAGTTATTTGATAAAAAAGATTGAATCAATTGCGTCTAGACTGATCCAACATTTGAGAAAATCTTCCAATTAAATAAACAAATGGGATGTAAAATACAAGAAAAGGGACAACCACACTATTAAAAAATTAAAGCACTCAATAAAGCAGAACAATTTGCTTTATCAAAGAATCTAGATACCTAGTTCCATTGTCAAGTTGTCTTTTGAGCAACTTTTGATCTATAGTTTAACTTAGCTTTTTTTTAAAATTCATTTCAATCACTTTGCAGAACGATACAATCATTGTTTCTGAGGAATGTTGCTGACTAAACCACCATGCCGTTGCATAGCAGCAACTGGTTCACCACATCTGGGGCAACGAAATGATGGAGCTGCAGAGCACCTTGTTTGAAGACAGTAGTAACAGTACCTGTAACATAGAAATACAAATACCTTAAATTTCAGAATCACTTATGCATAATAAGCTAAAGATAGGAATGACACTGCGAGCACTGTCAAATCAAAAGCATGACAATAAACCAATGAAAGACAGCAGCTATGAAACACAATAGCTCCTATTTACTTGTCACAAACTTCGGATATTAAATGAATGTTAGCGTTCCACCAAGCACCCACCAAGAACATTTCACGCTTTAACTAGCTCCAAATATGAATCCCTTGTCTGTAGGAACAATCTTTTTTAAGTTGCAGACGACGTGATACAAACAATGCTATGAGAACTTATTTTGGATATAACCCTGAAGTAAAAGTAGGTTTAACTTTGATGTTCTGTGCAGCCAGTAATATTAGAACCATACTCAGCACAATGGTCTAAACAATTTTCGCCTGGAAAGAGCATTAATTATAATTGCTACACTAACCTAGGATTGTCTAGCAGCAAATTCCACGAATCTACATTATTCTCTGATGAGGATTTCTTCGGTTAAGATCCATAAAAGCATGTTCTTAACAAAGGCATATATACATATATGAGAATACTGCATTACCATTCTATCACATAAATGAAAGCATGTAAAAGTATATACCTATGCTGACAAGGGATAGCTACAAATGGAATTGATGGGGTTCCCTGACAGATCAGGCATAAAGTTTCATCTACTGAAGAATCTGATGATTTGTCCTTTGAGAATGGACGAAGGAAACTCTTGACAGATGCTGAATTGAGAAGGGGAAGAAGCAAGAGCAGCAGTTCCTGCATTTTAGAAAATTGTTTAAAATCTAAATCCCTTCATGTTGTTTGTGTACTGAGGAACCAGCCGTGTCAACAAGATAAAGCCCGAAACAGAAAGCTGAAAAGTTTGAACTGCAAAGCAAAATTATTTACAGCCCACCACCAAAATGGAGAAAAAGGCATGCATATAGATGAAAATAGGATTCTGTTAGCCTCCACCAGCATGTAAAACAGCTAAAAAAATGTAACTCTATATTGTTATTGCTTCAGACTATCTAGAAATTTCTCAGCGAGTCTTTTTTAATACTTCTGTATGGGCATACAAATTTTGCAAGATACTGCCAATGGAAGGACAATTACCGAGAATTCATTCCACACCAACTGACGATTCATGTACTCAAAGCTCACAGCTCTGTTCATATTTGGACTCCCATAAACAAGTCTAGCCCTTAAAGCTCTTTCAATGAGATTCCTGTACCTGCATGTAGTTGATACATGTAGAAAACCATTAATTTCAGAAGTAGTGATATGTTAATTTATTGGCCAGATCACATGCAGGGGACATTTATTACAATCAAATGATGCTCTGTTAATATTAGGGTTCCAATACATGGTTTTAGAATCAGCAGTATCAACCATCATAATGTGCTGAAAAGTTAATCATGCCGCATGATTCCTGCAATAAGTTGGGGACCTAAGTCCCTCAAACTAGGAATCACTGTCTGACTGGATGGAGATGCATGTACAAATTGATGACAGATATTATGTCTATAGCTCACTACAGTTAACCAATCAAAACGAGGGAACAGTAACACTTAGAAGCCATTTGTTTTTCAGAAGAAAAAATGGGATTTTTGTTGCAAGTTCTCCCGATCCAAGGATGCCCTTGACTAAAAGTGCTATTCCACACAACGATGGTTCCCAACTCAAAAAGTTGTAATACATAACTGCTTCGAAAAAGCAGGAACTTGGTTATTTTCTCCTCATCCTTTTATGTCATCTTTAATAGAACATTCTCCACAAATTTTATCTTAGAAACTTCACGAGTTTATTTTTTTCCCATTGAAAATTTATCATAAAGCAATACAAGGTCAAAAATGTGCCTCTGTTACCCACGCACCGGTCTGTTGGTAGTTGGTACTTAGAGCCCGGACTCTCCAGGCAGTATTACTTACAGAACTAATTTGTGAGCTAGATTTTTGCCATCTTCTTCTTCTTTTATCCGGTGGTCATGTCATGCATCGGAAAAGAAATAAAAAGAAAAGTCTTTGCAACAAGAGATATACCTTCCTGTGTAAAGAAAGAGAAGTAAATTGCTAAAAGATGCTGCTTTATAGATCCCCTCCATCCGTTGCATTAACAACCACACACCACGCGCCAAAGACCTCTGAAGCAAATACATAATTAACAAGTGATGGATAAATTATACGTTGACACTACAAAAATCAGTATTGTACAAGTTAGCATTCTTTGTTTAACTAATACTCCATAATCCTATTTCTAAAGACTGTTTTACTGAACAGCGTTGTCAACACAAGACTTAAACTGTACTATTGAAATGTACATGGCTTCCAAACTAGGGACAAACTTGTACTTCTTCTATGACATTGAACTTTCAATGCTTACTCCATCTCAAGATTCACAACTTCATATACCATTTATCCTCTTCTATTATGTCAACTTTCCTGGAAAGTAAAGCTCTATGACATTTATATTTTAACCTAATTGTCCACCTTACTTTTGAACTAACTTTTTCTATTTCTTATACTTCAAAAGATATCTTGTGATCTTACATATTTCCCCATTTAATATTTAATCAATGCATTGTTTATCTCACATCTTGATAATCGCAGACCCTGAATGCATCGTCTATCTCAATAATCGTGGTATCTTAAAAAAGTAACATGCAGTCTCTAAATGTGACCCCATCAATTTCAACTCCTCTTCGTTTTTATTTTTTTTTTATAAGGTCAAGCTACTCATATTGCAATAACATGGCCAAAAAGATTCAGTTTAAGGAGAAAAGAGAACTAACTGCTAGATAGAATACCAGTATAACATTGAATGTACATGACACCCTTCTACAGCACAGTATTCATGTAGTGTATGCAAGTATTTTCTTTTTGAGAAAATTAAACAATTTTGGATAGGCTGAAACAAAAGGCACAAGAATACATTTGGTCATTTGGAATATAAGTTTCAGATGAACTCTACTCTAGCATTTCAAATTAACATTTATTTTGGCTGATAATCAAGAAAAATGCTTTCAGAAGTTCTTTAAGTATTATACTGCTAAAGGAAAATTATTATTCATCTGAATTTATTTATTTTTGATAAGATCAGTATTCGTCTGAAGATTAGGAAAAGAAAAATATCAAACTGAAAAACTTTTAATTCGTATTTCTTTTCTATATGTAGAATATCGCCTGCCGTGGCATAACAAACCAGTTTTGTTTGGACATGTTGTTACGACAAGAATCTTGTTGTTCTTGTCTACATGAAATGTTATTTGTGATCTTCAGACTAAAAGATCCTATATGAAACATTTTTGTTAATATTCTACTCTATTTTTATAATAGTAGTGGTATCTGGACCAACTTCCACGCACCTTGACTACTCCATCGGCCCTATTACCCCCTGACAGCATATGCATCAGGTAACTATATCTATCAAAGTTTGGACATATGAAGAAATCACCTGAATTATTTTTGGCTCTACTGAAACTCGGTTCCTAGTTTCTCATGGTCCATTTCAATTTAATTAACCACATGGCCACATCCTTGGATGTTTGTTAATGTTCTAGTCATATCAATGATCAAGGTTTATCAGTGATAACTGTTTTTACTGATCCTAATTTGAAGTCGATGTTTCAAATCATATAAAACCTTCCAATTTTCCTTCTTCACATTTTCCATATGCCTAAAGCCAAAACAAAATGAACATTGAGGAATTCCTGTGCATGGTTAGAATTTTCATACAAAGTTAGAATATTGGAGAAACTTTTTAACTAATTTCTAACAACAAATGGAGTCAACATAACGGAAGAATATTATCTATTAGTGAACGAAAAGTTTCACAGATTTATCACCACTAAAACAGGCATGTATGCATGCAAACATGTTGAATTTGTGAGGCACGGAGAGCACTACCTGCTCAGAGTCGCCCCATCTCCGAAAAGCAGAAAATGATTGTAGACGGGCCCATATATATTGACCACCGACTGTTGCAACACAGTACCATATCTTTTGAGCAACAGTAAGTCCGGGTCCCTCTAATCCAGTCCGCACTACATCAAACATGGAAAAGGAAAAAGAACTAGAACTAAAATTATAGCAGTTGATGCAAGAAACAAGAAATGCAACTACATCAAGCTGTCAACCTTCGCACTTCAAACACAAAGTAAGATAAAGGAGATTTTCCAAGACAATCCCTCCATCACAGATTGATGCTACACCCTTGGTAATATAGACTTACCAAACTATAAAACTGCAACTGAAATTATAGCAGTTAATGCAAGGAACAAGAAATATTGATTACATAAAGCTGCCAACCTCTGCATTGCAAACACAAAGTAAGACCAACGAGATTTTCCAAGTCAATCCCAATGGTCCCTCCATCAAACTGATTTAGACTTGCTATAGAATTTAAAACTTTACAGGGCTCAAGTAGCATAGCTGATCAATTAATAATTAAATAGAGCAAGACCAAAGAGGATCATTTCCCTCAGAATCAGAGATCCTCTCTAGAAACTCCAAAAACAGATGATGACATTCTTTTCCAAATACCACACAACATCTCAGTGAGTCTTTAAAAAGATAATAGGATTACTAAACAGTAATTTCGAGATTAGTGGTCAACTTCTTTCAGAAAAACAATGTATTAGAGCTGACAAAGGGAGATGAATAAAAGAATATGTTAATGTGAGGAGGTGTCATTATTTGCACAAAAAAGTTTCTTATAACGAAAGGAGAAGGAGAACAGGTACAAAGTACAACCAACTTAGCTTCAGTGAAAATGACACTTGACGCATCAAAGCCAAACATGCGTACTTAAAAGGATATCCAAACGAGTATTTTTTCACATCCCTTAAGTAGAACTTAGAACCATCTCATCTATCCATAGTTGCAACACAATATGACAATTTTGATTTCCAACATCACTGAGATACAGAAAAGGTTGATACAAGCTACTTACGGAAATGGAGCAAAAAGATTAAGCAAAGATGCTTTTCTAACCTTTTCGTGTAATCTCACTTGCACGTTCATCTCTATATCTCAGATTCATGAGAGCATTACCAGGAGTAGGCTTATCAACCCAGATAGAAAATCGCCAGATTAGAAACTCAAGGAAAGCATCAAGTTCTGGTTCATATTGAAATAACATTCCTGGCTAATCCCAAACAAAAGAAACACATATCAAAACGTTTGTGAGAAAACCGAATCATGAAGACTTGATGAATCTCGATGATAAAATAAAAAAGTTACATGATAGGTACCTTCATTAAAGAAAAGACCTTAACCAACTGCTATTTTAGCATGGCTGACATTTCAATGTCCAGTCTGNCTCGATGATAAAATAAAAAAGTTACATGATAGGTACCTTCATTAAAGAAAAGACCTTAACCAACTGCTCTTTTAGCATGGCTGACATTTCAATGTCCAGTCTGCCAGCATCTACCTGATTAACTCTGGATATTGAAATTGGAATAGCTGACTGCCAAAAGAAGTTATCAACATGAAATTTCAGTAGTTGGGAGCAATAATCTCCCCAAATAAAACCTCAAAATGAGACTCTTTATTCCCCCTTCTCTGAGCCCCAGCAGTAAAAAGATCTGACATTTAAGAATTTTACAACACAAAAGGAAAGGGAACAGTTTTTGTGTGTTACAATGGAGAAATAAGTGAATTTCCATGTAGAAAAACACACTAAAACCATCAACAGTGCAAATGTTAGTATCAGAACTTTTTCTATGAATGTTCTAAGCTCCATCAAAGTTTCCATAACTGGATAGACAGCCAAAGCACAGCCTGTTGTCACCAAAACTGAAACAATAACTTACAATACTTCCATCGATTAAGACCAATAAGAAAGACAATATTTTGGGGGCAATAGTGTAGCAAAAGAACAAACAGACATAAAATAAACAGAAGTGGAGGAGAAAAATGGAAATTTTGTCGAAGCTGATCTACAAGTTTAATTGTATGTAAACATAAATATACAGCTTGAAAAGATTCAGCTTCAATCATACACTCTCTGCTCTAACTGGAAATCGGTTGTCTTCTCAAGTGTCATATTTAATAAGTGAAAACGAGGATAAAAATTTGAGGCATAAAATGAATGGGAGAGAGGGTACCTGGTGCGGTGGAGCAAGAGACTGCCAGTGAGGAAGTAAATTCCGGTAGGTATTGATCCAAGCATCTTGTTGTGGGAAAGGAAGGACGGTGGCACCACCACGGGGAGAGGACGATGAAGCTAGGTTTTGCCTATCCATATATCCCGTCGTAATATACTGCTAGAATTAATTCAGATGAATTTTAACTACAGAGCGAAATACGAAGAAGAAATTTGTAATCGACGCCGGCGGTCTCTCCCCGGAGTCCGGTGAGCAATCTATTCAGTTCAGCACTAACTTCCAGTAATTCACTCTCGGACCAAGCAGACACAACAGTTGACGTCTTTGTTAATTTATTTGTGGAAAAAAATAAAAGCGGTTAGGGAAGGGCAGTTTCGTCTCTAAAAGTGGTAAGTTCACGCGCTTCAAGATATATTGGAAGTCTCGTCACAGTGACCACCACTAGTTTTTCTTTAGAGCGAAGAGGAAGTTACCAAGTTTAACAATTAATTCGACACAATTTTATTGTAGTATCTTTAAATTTAATATTCAAAAAATATATTAATAATAATAAAAAAATTAAAAATTAAATGATAAATTATTTTAAAATTTTTAAAAATTAAATAAATAAAAATAATTATTTATTTTTAACTTAATAGACAAAAAAAAAAAGATGAGAAATAGTACTAGTGCTACGGTCCACATCTTCTGTGATTTTCCATCAACTTGTGTAGACATACCGGGACTTCATTAAAGCAAGCTAACTATTTGGTTTTTGAAATTGATTTTCAAAAGTATTTTATATCTTGTGTTTTTTCGTTTTGCAATTGTCTTTTAATTTAACTAATAAAGGTTTAATTGGTTTAAAGCTTCCAAACCATCTGAAATTGGTTTCTTTTTCTATTTTTTTTGTCAAAAACTAAATGCCTTTTAAGTAATATTGATGATCCAATAATTGACTTTATCTTTATTTATTGCCACTATAAGAGGTCAATTTTGTGTTTCAGGCTGTGAATTTACTTGAATTTAATTTTAAAAAACTCACTTAATATATATATACATATATAATAATTAAATTTTGAATAAATAATAATGTCAAACCAATAACTTTAAAGGTACAATAATTTCAGTTATTATTAAATTTAAAAGCTGAATTCATCAAATTAAAAGCTTAGATCCATCTTTAGTAGTGAAATAAATTGAAATGGAAAAGTAATAGTTTGGCAAATGTTTAAAAGTTATTTAATTGCCGTCCAAAATCATTCACAGTGGTAATATTTATAGTTTGCCAGTGTGAGTTTAAGAAGTATTTAAGGCAGTATAAACTAAAAGGGGAACCATAACAAGTAGTAGTATGCAGCGCAGCCGCATAGACGCACTGTACTGAAAATAAAAAGGGGCCTAAAAATAAGTACGTCGACAGCAGGATTCGAACCTGCGCAGGCAAAGCCCAACAGATTTCGAGTCTGTCTCCTTAACCACTCGGACATATCGACGATATGCTTTGGGTAATCCGATCTTAAGTACCCGTTTCATATGTGAAAAATGACACGCCAAACTTAAATATTCAGTTACCTATCAATTGATATATTGTTATAATTTTTTGGTCTTCATATGTTTCCTGACGACTGTCCAATCAAAACAACAGAAAGAAGCTGAGAGGTAAGCTCTTGGCTCGTAATGGTGTTTGGCTTGAATCTTCTTTATGTATATCTAGCTTCTATAACCATGAAGTTGGCACCCTCAGTGCCTTTAATGGAAGTGCTTTAATGTGCTTGCTTCTTTGAGCCTGTTGAAGCTTGAATTGGTTATGGTGCCAGATGGAATGAGCTTCTATGTATTGTGCCACTGGTTATATATGGGTAACAGGGTTGGTTGTGGGGGCATTCTTTCGCAAAGTTAAGTAGATGGACAATTAGGGGTACAAGGTAAGGTAACTATCATTCTGTTTTTATGAAGATAAATACAAGTGAACTATCAATCACTTGATGCATCTTTTTTAAAATTCTTTCTTGCCATATAGCTTAAGAGCAATATGGGAAAGGGAAGAGTCATAGAACATCAGCAATTTTAGCATATATATTCCGTGTTGCGTACAGAGGATCAATTTCCACCCATTGGACTTCCACCACTCCACATAAATAGTACTGTAGACTGTAGGACTAATGACAAGGGCATAAGCAAATTTCAGTTACATTGTACCAGGACTGAATGGACAAGACGTGCACTTGGCTCAAGAAATACATCCTAAAGAACTGAAGAAAATAGGATAGAGAAGGAGATATACATGTAAAGAACAAAACTACAACCCACATCCAGTGGCAACAAAAAACTCGGTTTTAACCAATTCTAGAACCAATTAAGGTTCTTGCGACACTTGAAGATAGACCATTTGAGTGTAACCATTGAATACAGAAGTTTCAAGTCTAGATAAGCCAAGTCTCTGAAACAATCCATATCTGCCATCTTCAACAATAGGACTCTGTGCACGAGCTGGATCATATCTCGTCTGATGAGTAAGTGAAGGACCAGCCACAGGCGGGAGCTCCCAGTAAACATCTAGCACTGACTCTACAAACCTGCTGTTTTGAAAATGCTCTGCATAAGTAATAGCTTTATTGCTGTGGTTAAAATCATCACGCATCTGCCCTCTCACGCCCCACCATGCTTCACCAGGACCACATAGTTCCTCAATATCAACGGCCTTCTCCCAAAACTTCTTCCTTCTTGATCTAACCCTAGCTTCATCGCTGTCCTTAAAGCAGCTATGGCCCCCACCTGGATATCAAATAGAAAAATGTATTATGCAGGTATACATTTCGGGTGGTAGAGCAATTTCAAATAACCATGATGAGTCTATGATAAATCATAAAGGAGGAAAATTCACAACTTCAAAGCATATTAAGAAACACTAAGTTCATCCGTCACACTAGAAATAGACATAAATCCAATTCCATTTCGATCAGCTTTCTTCCCTGCTACCTATACAGCACAGATGCCTTATCATTTATTGACACTGTCCTAGAATGCATTAGATACATTATGTGTAGATAAGTTTATCCAATCAACTTCATTAAAAATTTGAATAGATCCACATATACCTTGGTTGATACGAGTATACAAGTCATGTTATACTGTTGAATAACAAGCCTTTACCCCTTTTATTTATGTCAAATAGTTCAGGACAAATATGTACGGAATAGAAAGATTCCGCCCTCCCAAGTAAAGAACTGTTACAAATAATGAAGAAATTAGTAGATTCAGATACGAAGCAATGTAAAATAAACCAAATTGATACTTGAATATCTGGTTTGATATTTTTTTTCTTTTTTCTTGGCAAAACACATAGATAGCCACCTAAACTTGTACACACTTTTCACTTAGACACTCCAATTTACGCCTGTTCCACTTGAACACTTTAACAAAGCTCTGTTCCATTTAGACACACACTGCTGACATGATAACATGTGTGTACCTCACTTCAAAAGAGAGTGAAGGATCAAATTTTATATTTTTATTTTTATTCTTTTTCCCTTCTTCCCTTGACAACCATTTTCACCACTAGATATTCAATTTTTCATGTGAAGACATTAGATTTCAAATGAGAATTACAAAGCAGAACAAATCAGTGGAGTAAAAAAAATTTGGTCAATCTTGTATAAGCCCAAACATATAAGAATCTGGTTGCGTCTGGGTTCAAGTTTTCAACAAAAACTAAGATATCAATGGCAACAATGATAAATGCCTGGGAAAACGACTAGCAAAAATGAATGAAAGAATATTTGAAATTGGGATCAAAACGACTAGCAAACTGAATGATAACACTTAGCAACTAGCAACAAGTATGGTGGTCCTTTTGGGTGGAGAGGATGATTGAATGGGGGGTCGATGGAACGAGAGGGTGGAGT
>JACEIK010000199.1:302598-312807 GCA_018107945.1 Datura stramonium | reverse complement strand
ATATATCTCTTGAAAGAACCTTTTTTTTTTTTTTTGTAGACAATAATACTAAACAAAAAATATTAGTAAGAATATTAATTATTTTGTAGGAATTAATTAAAACAATTTCTGTCTACCTACCAAATTTTTCTACTTCAATTTTGAGAAACTCCAGCAAGTTCCATCACAGGCAACCCATTTTCCATTTTCATGGTCGGTGGGTGCTCCCCTGTAGACCAAATTAAAACCCCATTATATAGTGATGCAGATATCACCAACTCTTTTTCTTAAATCATTATTTTCTTCACAAGGGTCACCACCCAAAAATGTCAGTCTTAACGATCGGTTCACATGGATATATGATCATATCATTAATTATTTGATCGATCAACTTCCAGACATTTCCATCAACAAAGCATGTTAATGACAGCTAAGTTTTGTACTAATAGCACACCTGATTGGATATATAATTAATATGCATGTCAAAAAACAGGCTCGTGAAGTGCATTAATTGACAACATATACATATATTTTATTCTTACGGTTTTGCAGTATATATAGGTGACAAACAAATGGCTCTTCTGCTCACCCAAAAGCAATATATATATTCTGCTCTCTTTCTATATTTCTCGAAGAGTTCCCTCATTATAAGCTTCTTAGTAATTAAATTAAAATGCCTTGCATAGCTTTTGGACGTTTTGACGATTCATTCAGTGCGGGGTCTATTAAGGCCTATGTTGCTGAATTTATCTCCACCTTGCTTTTCGTCTTCGCCGGTGTTGGTTCTGCCATTGCTTACAGTTACTCTACTCTTCCTTTTTCTTTTATATATAGTATTTAATTTGTTAATACTTATTTCTATTGTTTTAATTTATGCGACACACTATTTTTTTTAGTGATCAGTTTAAAAACAAAAGATATATTTCTATATTTAGTAATAATTTAATTTTAAAATATCATTTTAACCTTTAATGAGGTGACCATTAATTTATAGTTATACAAACATCTATGACTTGTTTCAGGCCACGTATTTTTTAAATTTTGTGCCCTGTCAAAGTACATCACATAAATTGAGAGGAAGAAAATATGTACTCCACTAGCTTTGTTGAATCGTACTTTTTGCTAATAGTTTTGGTACGTAAAGTCTATCATGCATAGAAGTAACATAGGAATTTTAACTTTCTCTATTAGGATTAGTGGCAGATTTAGAGCATGACGTACAAGTTCATGAGAATCAGTAATTTTTGCTTGTAGAAATCTAGTACATATAATATTAAGTGACAAACATAGTTTGGTAGCATAACAAATTATGGTAACATGTTAAAATGAATGTTTAGTCTAGTGTGTTGACATATATATAACTAAAATATAATGTAGCCATTGATCATTAATATTCCATGCAGCGCTATTTTTGGAGTAACGTCGGGTATTTCGACTTTGATTATTACTAATTATTTTAAATTTTCTACAGACAAGTTGACAGCAGATGCTGCTCTTGATCCGGCGGGGCTAGTAGCAGTTGCAATTTGCCATGGATTGGCTCTCTTCGTCGCCGTTTCAATCGGGGCTAACATCTCCGGTGGTCATGTTAACCCCGCCGTTACTTTTGGTTTAGCTCTCGGCGGCCAAATCACCCTTCTCACCGGTGTGTTCTACTGGATTGCTCAACTTTTGGGCGCCGTTGTTGCTTCTTACCTCCTCAAATTTGTCACTGGAGGATTGGTAAATACTTAACGAATTATACTTCTCAAAATTAGTTTCTGCGACAATATTATGATACATTTTATTGTTAAAATAAACAAATATAACTTTTTAACTTATCTTGATTATAGTAGGCTAATGACATTTGATTTTCCATATATAGAAAAAGATCTATACAACTGATATCAATTGGTTAGGAACTGATATCAATTGGTTAGGAATATGTTTTAGTCATCATAAGAGTATGTTAGCCTTTGCATGCCAGCAAAAATACAAAAATTAAAAAAACAAAAAAAACATGTAATTTAATTAAAATTAAATTATATATATATATATATATATATATATATATATATATATATATCTTTTCTTTTACTTGTATTTGGTACGATTATATGATATGAGAGATGAGTTAAATAGCTGATTTCAGTTTATTTAAGACTAAGGCGTAATTATTATATTGTTGTTGAATGTACAACTATATTAAGTCTAATAAAGAAGCACGGTTACGCAGAATAAATACAATATAATATTGCATGGTATAAATTGATCGATCGAATTTACCTCAAAAATATCTAAATCTTTTATTTTCTATCTCTGCAGGCTGTTCCAATCCACAGTGTGGCAGCTGGTGTAGGAGCTGCTGAAGGAGTTGTAATGGAAATTATCATCACATTTGCTTTGGTGTACACTGTGTACGCCACAGCAGCTGACCCCAAGAAGGGATCATTGGGTACAATTGCACCCATTGCCATTGGTTTCATTGTTGGTGCCAACATCTTGGCTGCAGGTCCGTTCTCTGGCGGTTCAATGAACCCTGCCCGCTCTTTCGGGCCTGCAGTGGTCAGCGGCAACTTCGCTGGCAACTGGATTTACTGGGTTGGACCACTCACCGGTGGTGGCCTGGCTGGTCTAATCTACAGTAACGTGTTCATGAACTACGATCATGTCCCTCTCTCTGGCGATTTCTAAAAAGTTGTTTGAATTTGATTGTGTCAAGTACCTCATTTGCCCTTTGTAATAAAAGCAAGAAAAGCAACATATTTTGTTTGTTCTTTCTTTCTTCTATTGGTTTACATTTTGTCATGTCTTTTTTCTAGTTTTGTTGTGTATATTTGGATCCAACTTTCTTAAAATGTTCGAGATGGGGCACGATCGAATTGAATTTGTTGAGATTGCAACCATCAATGATAAATTTTTTGTACTTTATTCGAATTTAATTTATTGGTAATGTTTTAGATTTTGGGGACTCTGGTCGTAACCAAAACAAATAAGTTGAAACGCTAGAGGAAGGGGTTGAACCTTCGACCTTGTGGTTAACAGCCACACGCTCTAACCAACTGAGCTACTCCAGCATTTGCTCTTTGTCGACTACTCATAATTATTTTGTAAGATCTCAACAAAAAAAAAGAAATACTCTCTCCCCTCCAACTCAAAAAATAGGAAATAAAGAAAATCGAAATTTGCATCTCTCTCTATCTACTTTAAAATGCCTAGTAAATATGTTTTACATTTTATGTTTATAATTCCTTGAGAAGAATCTTTGGACTCAAGATCACTTAATATATTCTTTCAATGTTTTACATTCATCTATGTTACTCAGTGACCATTCTTGTACTTTGCCTGACATTTGAAAATCAAAGTTACTTCCAATTAAAAAGAAATTTATGCAATAATTGTAAGTTTAGAAATTGGAGTTTAAGCACGAAGGATATTATTAAAAGAAATTTCGGTGCTTTTTTAACAGGCGCTAGGCATGGGAAAGGCTGTCTGTTAGCTCGGGTTTCTCATTGGTGAAACGTGATCTTTCTTTCTTTTTTCTGTTTTAAGAACTGTCTTTTCCTAACCTGGAGGCAAATTTACTGTGAATCAAATTCCAATATTCATGGATAAAGAATCCTCTAATAGCAACGTCAAAAGATTGTGGACCCAAATAAATTCCTCTGGAAGCTTCGATTTAAACCATGACAATATGAACAATTGTCAGATCATGCCTAAAGCAAATACATTTATCAAAATTAAAGTTACTTTCTCCAGAACAAAATATAGCAGGATATGTGTGTACATGTGTGCTTTTGAAAAGGTGCTGTTCCGTTTCCTCTAATAGACAGTTTCTTGCATCGGCTCTAATAAGGTGTATGTGCAACTTCTCTTGCCACTTTACATAAGTTAAGCTGAACCAACACCATGATAATGAAGTGTTTCCCACAGCTTGCATTCACTCTACGACTTTAGAAGAAGGGTTTTCACTGCTGCTCCGAGCTTGGACTTCCTTCTTCTTCGTTCTCTTTAATTGTTTCATTAGATCAAGCCTTTCAGGAGAATAAGGCGATGGAATCTGGGCCACAGAGAAAAAGTATAAGCAAATAACGGAAAGGAATAATGTATAGGAATGATAGGTTACAGCTAATTACCAAACTTGGAACATATTTCTTGATTGCGGCTAGCATTGCTGCATGACCCACGGCAGAAACCTGATAAATTTAACAAAAGTGAATCATTGAGAAGCTCTTTTCTTTATGAGAACAATAAGGAAGAAATATTTTTTCGCATTGACATCCTGAAACTAGATGAAAGTTGTTCATGGTGAAAGTCTATTGTACAAAAACTATTAGAATCAATCCACTACCATTAATACTATTTCGTGGAAACAATACTTTAATTATTATATTTTGGTGATCTTGGGAACCAGGATAGACATGACACATTTTCCAGATCATTTCCTTTTAAAAAAGACTTTCTCATGCCTACTTTTTAGTACTTTAAACCTTGTCATATCATCTCTGACTTCTGTTTAAGTTCTACAGGCTCTAAACCATTTCTAGCATAGAGCATGAAGTTGACCAGAAGACCAGTTCATTCAGCAGAAAATATAAGCTTTGGGCAGAAGGAACGAAATTCTGTTGTTTCATATAGTTGATCCTTACAGGGATTAGCATTAAGATGGTTATGGGAACAAGGGTAGCAATATCACCCAGCGTTCTCTTCATTTTCTTTTTCTCCCTTTTGGTGAGTCGACGGCCTTTCAACTGCTTTATAAGTAGGCCTAAAGCATCCGATACGTCAGTAAAGAGCAATTCAGTACCCATCCAGATATCCTATAGCATAATGCAATAAAACAATTAACTACTATAGACCATACTCTTTTGATTTGATTGAATAACTGGATAATAACTTACAACACTTGCAGATATCAGCTTGGTCGTAGATTTTCTTAGTAAATTTTCATGCAGTGGTTTGGGTGCAGTAGAGCAATCCAACTCCACCAATGTCATAGGGTCCATCACAGCAGAGCTGGTGGCCTGCCATTTGATAAAAGAAATTACAAGTCTATAAAGGACTTCAGAAACTAATTGCCAAGTTAAAAGGTCGTGTAGAAATATCCGATGATTATTTTTGATGAATAAAGTAAGCACTGTCCACTATGCCTAGAGATGCATTTTCTTGTCGGACACTCAATTTAGTAATCCATATATTTTGGGCCAAGAGTGAATCATTCTAGAATAAACTCGGTATAGAAGTCCCTATTGATTAAATCTGGTGATTGTACCTGATTCAATCTAGATCCATATTGATGTTTTTCCTTTTTTATCAAGTCAACTGCCTTCTCTTTCACATCCAATATGATGGATGAACCCATTCCACCTTTACTAAACAAAGATGCTGCCGGATCAGATGCACTTCTATCAGCACATTTTTGCACTTCTCTGTACCAGAGAGAGAGGCAACTCATTATTGGAATGTGCAGCAACAGACGACTAAATCTAGTCATAAAATCAAACATACCCTGTTCTATCATAAGCTGCCCAGTAGTCCTCCAGACATACAGACAGCAGACTCTGACTAAAGAGATTGACAGAAATCAGCTAAAGAGTGAGCTACATTTACTTCAGAGACTTCCAATACATTCTCAGGATGATTTGATACCTCTGAAGCAAGAAGTCCAGTAAATTTGCATCTAATGGCTGCTGCGCGGAATTGCTATAGTGGGCGAATCCAGCTATAATATCATAGCATACAGTTAAAACAGTGTACAAAATTATTTCTTTCTCCGCTTGAATTGGATGTTGTTTGGATCTTCTTTTGACACAAAACTTGCTAGCAGATGCAGCATAAAAGTCGAGCCATCCAATTTCACTGGCTACTACCTGTGAGAGTTGTTTTAAGAAATCATTTATTTCTTTCATATTTTTCCAAGTTATTTTAAATACTAACCTCCATGAAGAGCTGATACTCAGAGAGAGTGGAGAATTCTGGATGCATAAGAAGGCTACCGCATTCTAAGTAACTGCAAGGAGAAAGCACAAATTTGTCCAATATCAATCAAATGTACAAGCCACACTGACTAGAGGAAGGAATGTAGGCTCTCTCTTAAATACCTCAGAAAATCTCTAGTTTGCTCATCAAGATCTTTAACACCCATCTCCGAGAGGAACAATCTTGTCTCTCTTCCCAGATATGCAAAAAGTCCCAGGGTAGCTAAACTATTTTCTTGAACCTGTCAGATCTTCAAACTACAATCAGTTCAATAAATAACCCTTTTTTCTGTAAAAAATTAAAATCACAAGCAACTGATGCATTCAAATTACAGAAGAACCTTCATTATCTTTTCAGCCAGGGCAAACTTTAAGTCTGCGAACTAACTATTCCCTAATTATTGTTATTGTCAATCTTTTTTTAAATAATTATGGTGTCCGGGCCAGTTTGGGCACACTTCGACTAATTCCATGGGATACTGCTACCTCCTACCAGCACCGATACCGGATAACTCTGTATCAAGGCTTGGACAAAACCTCATGGTTCTATTTCATTGACCACTAGGTCACATCCTTAGGTGCTAATAGTTCATATCAATTGTTTTATCTAACTTATAGAAATAGGAAGAAAAGGTGTTTATCAACTCAAAATCAGTCCACTTACCGCAAAACAAATCCATTCAAAGTCAGTCCCATGATGGAGTTTCTTTAACATTAAAGACGGAAATTTGACAATATACAGAGAGAATAAGAATCGCATGTACATGTAACCTTCTTTCTCCGAATTCATGACCTAAATACAGTCCAATGACAGAGTCACGGCGAGATATCATATGCTTGTAGTTATTTCATAGGTCTTGTGCAACAGTAAAAAAGAGATCATTCACAAAAATTAATTGGCTACAAACCAATTAGAAAATGCTAACCTTGTCGTGAAAAGTATGCTTATCTGCAATCACATTCTCTCTGTGGAATGCAGTACTGAGTTTTCTTTGAACCAATCCTATCCAAAATTCCACATCTTCAATACTGTTACTTGGTAGAACCTTTCTACCAAAATGGAACAAGAAGTCTTCTTCGAATCCAGCCTCAGTTGCTAAGTAGTGCAATTTATCAACTGAAACAAGTCTATGTGACAAGTTCATGAGCTCTACTAGTGCATCTTCAACTGAAGCTGAAAACAAAGGACAAGAAACTCGTCCTGAACCTAATTTCCGGACTGCAGCACAACAACTTATAGCCAAGATATTTCCTGCAACACCACTGAATAATTCTGTATTAGTTTGTCTTATCAACTTAGATATGAAGAATAGGCGCAATACCAATCAGCAGATTACTGTAAAAGAGCATTTGGTTGAATCACGAAGACAGCTAAAATAACCTGATAACAAAGCAATGGTCTTTAAGACATACCTTCCTGCATATTCCACAGACCATTTCTTGAATAGGGGAATAAACATTCCTGCAATCCGTGGAAGCTCCAGTGTTCTAAACCATTGCACCAACTTTGGATTCCTCAAATTTAGCTGACTTTCAATGCGCTCTCCAAGAAAATCAGTGATTGGGGATAGGCTGATGTAAGCAAGAAGAAGAACATGAAAATAAGGAAAAGGACAAGATTGTCAAACTGTGACATGCAGTTTCCTTCCCCATATATAGAAGACACACAAACACATAGGAGTTAATGATGTGAGTTCCATAATGAATATGATCAAAGGAAATCAAAAAAACTGAGTGAGTCAAAAATTGATAACTTAACACTTAAACTACATAGCAATACACAAATGTCCGTTTGTGGAAAAGTTCAAGATAGTCAAACTTACATTTCATAAACAGAAGAAACATTGTTGCTGCGTTTGCGAGAAAGAAACACTTCCACTTCTATTGCTGCTTTGAACAAAGCATAAATTGCTACCTGTGCAGAAGCATCTGCTTTTATTTGTTGCATAGGTTCCAAAGTTTGCAAACTTGGCAATTATTATAGTTATGAGCTAAGTGTTTAATATGGAAAATCGCAACTGATAACCTTCACAGTTTAAAAACTGAACCACAAATCCAGTGTCAGAAATCTCTACTAGGGAACTGCAGGCTGTACTTCCATACCTGATAAGCGATGCTTTTATGCCAGGCATGCACATCCACCCCAACCCATGCCATTGCAAGCTCGGGCCCATTTTTAGAAAATTCTAGGGTCTGTACTGCAACTGAAAAGCTTCTTGCAGATTCATGCAGTACCCACACAAGACAATTGACTCGACTGAATTCCAGCTCATCTCTGTGACTACTGACTATAGAAGAGTCCATCATAATAATGTTTTGATCATGGTTGCCTGTAGCTGCCACCGATCCTAGTGCTTCTGAAGGAATGCATTTCACTGAAACCTTTTGGGACAATGATCCAGAAAGATACCCGTGCAGAATGATGTATTTTACACAGCCGAAACTCTGTTCTTTCACATATATATTACATGAACGCAGTTTCTTAGAACCAGATTTTGCTAAGTTCCATGATCTGACAATTTCTCTGCAGCACAAAAGATCCATCAGTATATTCTATTTAACGGCTGAAATACGAAGAAATCAGACGTCTCAAGGACGTTTCTGATCTACCTTTTATTCTCACAAATATCTATGATTTAGAGACTTCTGATGGGGCTTTCAATTTAAGAACCCCAAACCTAGTAGACTTGCTTGGACCTTTTCTGCAGATAGTGTCTATAGTTTCCTGACCAAACTGATCTAAGGTTAGCAGTTAATCTGCACTCCCGTCGTAACAATTTAGACAACTAAACTGAGGTAGTTAAGTGAAAACTTATCACTGTATGCAGATCTAGAGCTATTACAAGAATAACAATAGTAAAACCTTCTCATTTCTTCTTGAGTTGTGTACACTTGTAGACTTTTTCCAATTGCACTTATTATTTAATCAATCAATAACACTCCATACCAAGCTAGTTGTGGTTGACAGATGAGTTCTATATCCATGCCATTCTAATTTGGCCATATTTCGTGTGAATATGAAATTAAGTTATCTCTCAAGGAAAATTAGGAGTTCTCTACAAGTAGATTTTCTCTAAATCTCACACTTATCTCTATACTGGTATACAAGTCTCTGACACCAATAAGAATACTTTGGAGAAACATCAAACCAGATTTAAGTGTAAAATAGCCAAAGTCTAATACCAACTAGTTGGTACTATATTGACCATTTGTTTTCACTGTGTTATGTTCTCAAGCAATCTTCTCTCAATCTATTTCCTATATGTACTTGTCCCCTTTATCAAACATGATCATTTCTAATTTGTCCAACCCTAGTATGATCACACATCCATCTTAACATCTATATTTATATGACACTTATCTTGCGGATATGTGGATCTTAGGAGTCCAACATTCATTCCCACATAATATTGCTGGTTCACAATCATTCTATAGAACTTGGCATTCACTTTATTAGAAATCTCACATGTCACTCCTCCACTTCAGCCAATCTCTTTTAATTGTACCAACACATTTTCATCTATTGTACCATTCTCTGGATAAATTGCTTTACATAATTAACAATACGAAAAGGAAACAGAAAGATTAATGTTTTATAACTCAAGTTTTCTTTTTTCATTTCCATTTTAGTTATAACATGGATACCCGAAATTAGAGAGGATATGATAAAACAAAGGAATTTATAATTAGGGTATCTCAACTTAAAATTTCCATTCCCTTAATTCAAGGGACAAAAGGAAATCCACAAATGTACCCCACCATTAAGCAATTGTTTGTTAATTCCCCAAACACAGACTGGGCATTCACTTTTTTGCCCTGATATTTCCATCAATCTGATGTATAAGGCAAAAGCTTCAGGGATTAAACTGATACTTAACAGTAAATCTGTATACTAAGCACATTACTCGATTAAGAAATACCAGAAGCAAATCATTCGCGTTGACTCTTATGTTTAGCTGGCAGATTTCAGGATTCAAGAATTCGATAAAACGATGGAATTAGCAAGCATACTAGTAAATATAAAGATAAAATTGGGGGGAAATAGAGAGAACTTACTGATTGCGGAAACTGGAAACTCGGAGAGAGAAAAGCGAAGCCATGAAAAAGGCGACGAAAAAGGGAAGAAGAAAATGGATAGGGGTGAAAAGAGAATATTTAAAAGAACTTGAAGCGAAGCCATCGAGGTAGAGAGAGAAAGAGATACAGAGAGAGAAATGAAGCTCCAATTTTGATATTGGGACTTGAATACCTAAATCCAACTTGGGATTTAGCT
>JACEIK010000199.1:223903-242702 GCA_018107945.1 Datura stramonium | reverse complement strand
CTTATATAATAATATAATTATTTGTTGCAGTGGGTTTTGTAAATAAAATAAAAAAGTGTTGCTTTTTAGTTGGTCTTCTACCTGGAAACCTCCATTGACAGAAACATCCATACACATACATTATTTTATTAATGCACTTGATTGTTTTGAGAGGAATTGTGGTGCTTAATACAAAAGTAAAGCTGTCAATGCTTTTGATTGAGGGAGTTATACCT
Organism: Datura stramonium; assembly: GCA_018107945.1. NCBI lineage: Eukaryota > Viridiplantae > Streptophyta > Magnoliopsida > Solanales > Solanaceae > Datura > Datura stramonium. The sequence continues at coordinate 242,487 of JACEIK010000199.1, read as the reverse complement.
GATTTTGAAATATTCAAAACCCTCTCGTACGTGGTAAATGTCACCTAACTTGATCATTGGACAAACACCAAAATCAAAAAACCGATTAACTGGAAAGAATTTTACATATATTAAATGTATGTATAATCAAATCTGAACCAGACATTTACCAAAGATATTACTCTACTATATGAAAAGAGAAGTGAGTTTAAGATATTAAAGATTGTGAATTTGTCGAATAATGAAAAATTTTGGCTGTCAATGAAATGGGCGGTCTTCTTATATAGATTTGAATAATCTTTTTTTTATAAGTTAACTTTTGGGATTGAGTTAAACCAGGATTCATTTTCTTACAAATTTCTTACTTACAACAATTTTTGTCATGATTTCTTTTGGGTACTTCAGTTTTTCCAGGCTTTTTTAGATTTCTTTTCGGTAAAGTCTTCATACAAAACATATAATATGTATTTGAATATTTCTTTAATCCTAGTAACATATTTAGTTGTACAAGTGTAATTTCACAGTTATTTTAAAATTTTAAAAATAAAATTTAATTATCTAAAACTAAAAGTTTTATTGACAAATATGTGCTTTTATAGATATTATTAAATTTGATATTCAAGATATGTATTATTTCTTTAAAATATAGTATTAAAATTATATCTTTTGGGTACTTCAGTTTTTCCAGGCTTTTTTAGATTTCTTTTCGGTAAAGTCTTCATACAAAACATATAATATGTATTTGAATATTTCTTTAATCCTAGTAACATATAATTATATAAGGTGTTTCTTAATTAAGAAAATAGCACAAAGTATGAGAAGAATGATGAGATTGTACTAAAATATTTTTTAAAAAAAGATAATGAAATCGTGATAAATTAAATATTGCTAATTAATAAGATATAATTAAAATAATTATACTCTAAAAGTAATAAGCCATGCAAAACTAAGTACGACTAATAAGGATTAGATACTAACTAAACATTAAAAAAAAAGTGTTTTCTCACCGTGTATTAACTAATTCAAAAATCATGTTATCTAATGTTATTGTCATTTATAGTGTTCAAATCTTTTTGTTAATGTTAGTATTAATTTGATCATTTCACATGCTTAATTCGAGCTATAAAACTTATTGAATCATTCAAGATTTTAAGTTCAATTTTGAAATAATATATTAAATGACAAACACTACAAAAACTTAAGAAATATTTATAAATTACATAAAATATTTAATAATTTTATATTATTATGTTTATGTTTTTTTTTGTATTTAAAAAAATTCATTAACTATTTTTACTTAATGGAAAAGGATCAAAATTGCCTCGAACCGTGCGAAATATACCACATAAAATCTTCCAAGCATTTGCGCACCAAAAATACGCTCGCCGTCCCAGTATAAGACCATTAATACCCTTAAAAGCACACATTTTTAACTGATGTGGCAGCCACGTGGGGACTTTTTCTCCACCTAAGCAAGTCAAATATTTTTTTTGTGACAACGTTTAGTAAGCAACTGAAGTTTGCCGTGCTGTGATAGTTTAGACCAACATTGATAGTTGCCACTGAAATAATATTAAAAATTATTTATAATAAATAACTCTATGTATTTTTATTTATTTATACAACACTACAATATAATTATTAACACTTTTAATATATTAGAAATGAGTATTCATGTAAAATAGAAATACTTTAATAAATTAAAAGTAAAAATAGTAAAGAAACCATTTTATGTATTGGCACTGGTTATTTTGTTTTGTCTGTATGTATATTCAAATTTTATGTGTGATCTTATTAATTATTTGTAATCAAATATTTAAGAGTACTTTGAATATATATAATTACTATACAAATATATTAAAAGTGTTAACAATTATACTGTATTATTGTATAAATAAATAAAATACATAGAGTTATTTATTATATATAATAATTTTTATTAGAAATTATTGCTAATTTCATATATTTTTTACTATTTCTAATAAATATACATTATTTTTACATGAATTGTAATTTTTACTATTTCTACTTTTAACAATAATTTTTGTTAAAAGTGTTACTATTATTACATGAATACTCATTTTCTAATATATTGAAAGTGTTAATAATTATATTGTAGTGTTGTATAAATAAATAAAAATACATAGTGTTATTTATTATAATAATTTTTTAATATTATTTTCAGTGTAATGTTGCTTCTAAACTATCACCTTTTTGTGACAAGTTTTTCAAGTCGCCACTAAAAGTTGTTACAACACATTAGTGTTAGTCCTATTTGGCTTGCTTAGATGGAGAAAAAGTCCCACGTGGCTTGTCACGTGTTAAAAAAAGTGTTGCTAACTTTAGGGTATTTATGGTTTTATACTTAAATGGCGAAGGTATTTTTGATACCAAAATATAACTAAGAGTATATTTAGTACATTTCACATAAATCAGAAATAATTTTAGTCATTTTCTATTTAATTAAAATAAAACTAAATTAATTATGATTTATTTTTTTCTTCAATATCAAACCAAATTAAACTAAACTGCTAATGAATTTTTTTCTATTTGATCCGAAATATGATTTATCAATTTTATTTCTGTGCCACCACTGCCTTCTGATATATAATGTCGAATCTGCGTGTTTGCTGGCAAGTATGGTACTATAATATTAAAAATGTTAGTACTAATTTATTTTTTCCCATAAACACGTCTCAGATTTTATTAAAGCCAAACTTTAAAGTAAAAACGACCTATTGATAAACACTTGTCAAACTTTAACTGCTTTTCAAAACTCTAAAGTGTTTCACGTGTCATTTAATTTTCATTATAATTTTCTTGAGAAATTATTTTTTAGCTTAACTTTTATAATTATCTTATAAACTATACTTTATAGGGGATTTCTTTTGTCACACATAAAAATTTATTATTTTTATGTATAAAAATTTAAAATCATTTTCTTCTTATTCATTATATATATATATATATATATATATATAATTAAAAATTAATTATATATTTTTAAATATGAAAACGAAAAAAGAATCAAATATTTAAGTATTTAATATTTATGTAGTAGTATTTTTTTAATATAATTAATTTGATAAATTTGTCATAATTTTTTATTTTTTTTATTTTTTTTATTTTTTTTAGTTTTTTTATATTTTTTAATTGTTTAAAAATTAAATTGATATACAATTAAATTGTATCTATATTATTTTAGATATTTATAAGAATTTTTTTTATTTGATATATTATATATAAATATAAGAAGGTAATTTTTTTTATTAGGTACTTAAATAAATTTAAAAAAATAAACAAAAAATTTAAAACTTAATACGAGTTGAAGAGGTTGTGTTATGAGTTTTGACACAATTTTCAATCAATTTTAATCTAAGTTATTTATTAACTCAACTCGTATTAATCTGCTCAAATTCAAATCAATCCATTACTTTGACACCTCGTAATATATATCCACTATTTTGTGTACAATGCTAAAAGTATAAATCCGCTAAAAGGAAACATTTACCAACCAGAAATATACGAATGAATTAACATGTATGTATGTTTCCAGATAGTGCAGTCGAGTTCATATTTAATTTTGTTCATCCCTAAAGTGCAAAAGAGGGAAGCCAACTCAAACTGCTTTTGACAATATAAAAATAGTACATTTCGAGTTGTTAATTTCCTTAAACCAGTGCCTTCAGAATTGCTTCAAGAAAGAAAAAAATAATTAATTGCTCTTGGCTTTTATGCGTGGTCCATTTCTGGCCACAGTACGTGTATTTTGGACTTTATCTTGCACAAAGTTTTCTTAAAACCATGAGTAAAGCTAAGCTATAATTGCTTCTTTTTAAAAAAAATAATAATAAAAGTGGACCATTTTAGATTTGCTGTTGGTATTTACTTGTATTACTCTAGGCAAATTTCATGTTAATAAAAGATCGTATATTAGAACGCAAATTTTACATTTTAGCAATCACGTATTTCGACATTATGCTGACTAAAATTCGAAGTGTACAATATTACTAGTAGACTGGTTACTCATCTTCGTCTCTTTGCTGCCCATACTTGCCCCCTTTTGAAAAATAAAGTGGCCTGCAAAGTTAGTACTTTTTGTATTGAGGGTTTGCACAAAAATTATCATAAATCTTTTGAAAACTTAAAATGAAAGTAGTTCTAAAAGCGAAAGCTACTCGATCTCCAACAAGAAAGAAAACGTTAGTGTTTTTCTTCTTATATTTTTATTTACAGAGAAGTGCCCAATTATTACACTCTTAAGTAGATTCCACAAATCAAATCTCAGATTTTCCCTTTTTCCCCTGCAATTTGCCATTACTATATAGGAATGTATTTTTAATTAATCACTTAGTCTCCCAAAAGTCCCCTGAAGTTTTGAATATTCAGGCACTCATCCAGTTCTCTTCTATACCTCTAAATAAACGAATAGAAAGAAAATATATAACCATTAAATAAATCTTAATAGCTTAGTTAATTGATACATAAATTTTCACCTTATCAATGAAGGTTCGATTTCCACCTTTTTAATTCCTTTTTCTGACCGATCAAAATAAATTAATCGCAACGAAAAAACAGAAAGAGCAAGAAGTACAAAATTTTATCTAAGATTCTGTACTTATTTGAAATTAAAATTATTCTTCAACAGTACACTGTCCTATACAATCTCCTTAATTATATGAATATGTTAATTAATCCAAAAGCTGGATATAGACATAACTTCATCCTTATCTTCTTACACAATTATTGTTGTACCACCGAAGGAATTAGGAGACACATAATAATATTTGCTACTTATCCTGAATATGCAATTTTTTATTTTATTTTTAAAATTAGTTTGTTGCTTTTTCTCTGTTTTGTTTAACTTACGTTACAAACTCCTTCCTCTATTATTGAACGACACTTTTAGAGAGCTGTACCCTTTTTTGGTTGGAATTGAATTAGCTAGATCAACAATCTATTTTATTATTAATATACGGTATCAGAGTCATAGTTATTCATATTCTGGTTTAGCTAAGAATGAAAAGACCAATGTTATATTGTCCATGTTGCGTCTTACATTAATATGGCTTAAATTATCCTTTTTTATAAATTAATTTTTTAAATTGAATAAAACGTACTCTATTTTCTTTAAGATCAGTTAGGTGGCATTTGTCGCCACATGTATAGTTTTGATTTCAAAATTGGGTACAGCACTAAGTTTAGTAAGCACCATAATTTCTCTCAAAATATATAATAGCAATTGCATCAATAATTAAAATAGGTGTGTGAATGGATGTTTCTGCCAAAAGAGGTTTAAATTAGATGGCCAACATAAAAAAGCAAAGGAGTTCCTTTACAACCCCACTACAATAATTGTAAAACAAATATTATAAATAAAGTAGATTATTAGAGAAATCCACAGACAACATTATAACATGTTTCACCAATTATGAACATAAGACAGTTCTGCTTTAGGGAAACTGGTGGATTCACATTGGTCCGTTTTGTTCCATTAGTGCCTTCATTAGTTAATTGGGGGCATTAATATCTCTTGACATATTACAATTACAATATATAAACTCTACCAAACTATAGTACACGCGTGTGATACTGTACCTAAATGAAATTCCAGGTTAACTAATTTTTCCGTTTTTTCATGAAAATTAACTTAATTTAGCAATTTTTCTTTTCCAACTCCTGCTGGTTCTTTTATGATGATGATGATAATAATAATATCCTGGAATATGAAGATATTAGTCACCTAATTATGAATATCCTGGATGTACATGAGTACATGAGATTTTAGTCACCTTAGCTCGTTTTTGAAGACTTTTAGTACATGAAATTTTTGGGATGAACAGTTTTCACACTACCGTATATGAAACCCATAATTTTTATTTCGTTATAATACGATGAATAAGAAGTTTATAATAGTTTTGATGAAGAAAAAAAAACTCCAAGTTAGTTTGTACTCGGTTAAATGTGCTTAGTACGCAGCGAACCTATTCCTACATACATAGTCGGTTTGCCATTAGGAAAGAATTTTCCTCATTTAACTTGTATAATTTAATTTTTTTTTTGCTTTTTCTGATTCTTTTAGATAAGAAAAATATAACAAGTATCGACAATCAAATGAAAGAGAGAATAAAGGAATTTGTTGATGCAAAATTTCAGGACAACAGCCTTGAATGTATTAATTATAGGATGAAACAAATTAGAGAAGGGAGTGTACTATCACATCCACTAACTCTAACATTATTTTCTTTCCGATCTTCTCTTGTAAAAATTTCCCGAATACCTTAACAACCAAAACAAAACTCCAAAGAATTAAGCGAAAGCAGGCTTTTCTCGTCTCAAATCTCTGTAGAAACGAGAAATGAATTCATCAGCTTTCTCTATGCGGCTGATGATGATGTCACCTTCATCGGCCTCTCTTAGAGGAAAGGGAGAGTCAGACTTAATTGCCTCACCGTTAAGTCCTTCCGAACCGGCAAAGCAGGTGACGCCGTTTCGCTCTGAAGCATCTCCAAGGCCTTCAAAACGGCAGCGTTCATCACTAAAACGTTGTCGTGTTCAATGGCAGGTACCGCATGGTGATTATGTTTATTAATGCGCTTTTTGAGGTTGAAAGGGAGGTGGAAAGATGGGCTGTTACTGCAGCTGAACTCGTAATACTCTTTGAAAAGCATTGCGGCCTTCATTAATATTATGGCCCGGGAACATGAGATTTTGAATGGCGGCTTTGCCAGCAATTTTTCCGCGCTTCATTAATAAGTTGAGATCAAATATTACTAGTTTTGTCTTACAAGATAAACTCCTTTTCTCAACATGAAGTAAGCCACTGGAATTATTTTCCAGAACTTTTTGCTATTACTGGCAATTTTTGATCCATTTTCCTCTATATTTTACGCAGGATTGTGAGGTTTGTTGATTCACGTAAGAAGGAAGAGTCTGTGGTTTTATGAGAAGCAATGAATGGAAGATGGTAGGGCGGGGCCTTCATATAAGAGGGAAGAGGATGCGGTGAAGTATTCTATATGTTTAAGTTTTAAAATTGACACGTTTGGGCCGGAGCATCGATATTTCGAGTTGATTCAATATTCTATTGCTTCACTATTAAAGGAGGAGGTGTTGATTTTCAAATACAGCTTTAGGGAGAGTCCTTGGTCATTTTCACTCATCAAATAAATTTGACATTTTTCCCTCTTTCACGTGGATTGAAAATATGATGAGGCCTAATTTTTTTGTATAATTTGGTATTTGGAACTCACATTAAGCTAAACCATGAAGCAGTGTTTTTCCATCACTACCTCTTTTCCTATACCAAAATACTGCTTCAAATAAGTGGTGTTTAACCTTTGATTTTTTCAAAATAAATAGTGTTTTACATAATCAAGAAAACACAAATAACGTTTCTTCCAATTTGACTTTTTTTGCAAACGAAGAGTTTTATATAACCAAGAAAACACTAAAGAGTTACATTTTTTTCAAGATATTTAGTAAAGGTAAACCTACTTCAAAATAAGTAATTTTTCAAGAGTGCGCCCATTAAAAAAGACCATCATTTTTTGTAGGCAGGATATGCTGACCGAAACATTTAGCAACCACAAACATGCTCCTCCCAATTCCCCCTTTATCATTTGTCTGAACGATCGTACCTTCTTAAGAAACGGAGTATCAATGGTATTTGTTTTAAAGGTAACTAGCTTAATTGTTGGTTTTTAGAATTTATAAATTTAATTTCTAATTATATTTCAGCAAGTTTGAGAATCTGCCACTTAATGAAAAGGGCATTAAAAATTTGAAACAAAAGAAGTGATTTTCTCTTCATTTACTAAAGTAAACTGCGAAAGTAAAATTTTTACATTTAGTATATTAAACAAATAAAATAACCGAGAAAGAATTAAAAAGAAACATAAGAAGGAAAAACATGTTACCAAAAAACAATATATTGTAGCTATATTGGCGTGGTCCATTTGTGTTCACAATACAAGCATTATTGACTTTTGTGTTGCACAAAGTTTTTTTAAACCATGAGTAAGTTGTACTAGCTTTAGAAGGCAAGGAAGGTGCAAAGAAAAGGGTACTTGCCTTTCCGTTGGAGTTTATTACGCTAAGCAAAACTCACATCAACAAAATGCTAGAGGAAATAGCTATATCACATTACCTCCTAGTGATATATGCATTTTAAAGTTATAAGACTCCTAATGGTCTAATTTGTTCTCTAGCTAAAAATATATATATAAAAGCCTAAAAATCATCTCTCTCGTTAATAAACACCTCTTTTGAAAAATAAAGTGCCTGCAAAGTACTTTTGTTTGACAATTGTTAACGAGTCTTTTATACACCTAAAAAGAGAAAGTAACTTCAAAGCGAAAACTACTCTCCAATAAGGAAGTGGAGAGTCTTTATTTTTGTTGCAAGGAAGTGGTCAGTCTATTATACTCTTGGATTCCTAAATCAAATCTTTCTTTTTTTTTTTTTTTTGTGGTGCTATTTGGCATGGAAAGAGACATATCTACTAAATTATAGGAAAAAATATAAATTACAAGAGAGTATAGGAGATTCACTTGGTTCCCAAAAGTCCCCTGAAGTTTTTAATATATTCAGGCACTCATCCGTCCTCTTTAATTTCTATTCCTTCAAATAAAGGAAGAGAAAAGCAAATATCACGTACCATGCAGCTATTTTTAGCTTGCTTTGCTAAATTTTTGGAAGGTCAAAAGTACTTATTTTTATTAAAAAGCATTTATTTTAGAAAAAATGAGGTGTTTGACCAAGTTTTTTTAGAGAAAATAATTATTTTTATGGAGTCAGAAGTTGTTTTTCATAAGCTAAAAGTAGCTTCTTCCCAAAAGTACTTTTGAGAAACAATACACTTAGGAAGCACTTTTGAAAAATTTGGCCGAACACTAATTGTTGCTCAAAAGCGTTTTTTAAATTTATTGGCCAAACACAAACTCAAGCTTCTCACCAATAATTACTTTTTGATAAGCACTTTTGAAAAATACATTTATCAAAATAAGCTGATTTGAGAAGTTTGGCCGGAGAAGTTATTAATCAAACTTGGCAGGCAAAATGCAAAAAGTACACGTTTTCTTCCTACTTCTTTTATACTTTTTTGAAATAAAAATTATTCTTCAACATTCAGATCACATATATTTAAATTTCATTAATTTCTTTGTCTAGCAGGGATGCATAAAATTTGTTAAGCAAAGCTGTATCCAGTAAAATGAAGATGAGATATAGTAGGAGTATCATTTAGAGTAAGCACTTTTTAATGTGAATATGTTAATTAATCTAAAAGCTCAGACCTTTTAATTTCAAAATGATTTTCTAACTAATCCTCTCACACAATTATTGCATGGATTAGGGTATCAACATAATTATATCCACTAATGCATACTGAATATGCAGTTATTTTTCAGAAGAAAAAAAAAAATCGTTTGTTGCTTTTTTTCTGATTTGTTTAAATTTACATTACAAACTCTTTCTATGATTGAGCACATTTTGAGAAGTAATTTATCCCCACCACTCCCTTTTTCCTGTAAGTGCAGACCATAAAAGGGGGTTTGAATTAGCTAGTATTAATTTGATATTACTTATAACACAATTATTTTAGTTTATGCTATTTTCACGTGAAATAATACCCGATATTGTTAATCCAGATAAACACCAAAATAATTAAGATGCCCTTTTGACTAGAAAGGATTGCTCGGATGGTAAACATCCTCCACCTCCAATCTGAGATTTAAATTTGAGTCACCGAGCAAACAATAAATATGGAGTGTCTCTTCCGAGGCTATTTCTCTCCCAAAACCTATTAAAAATCTGTGGTTTAATTTGTAAATGAAAATTTATCCCAATTTAATTTGTCCTACTATATTTTTGTTAGAGCGAAAAATGAAGCAAACAAAAGGAAAATCTAGAGACTAAGGTTTGGCCATAAAATTTGAACATACTTCCAATCTTTTTCAAAGGTAAGCCTTTGTTAGTTACAATTAGTTACAACAATTAGACTCTCCATTCTTTTCAATTCGGAATATTTTCAATTATTGCCTGAAACTTGGAGTACCAGAGAAATGAAATTAGGAATATAGTGAAGAAATCGAATTAGCAAATTATTAAAAAAATAATAATAATTAATGATTCACTCATATTTTAAAAAGTCTAGATCTATCTCTGCGGTCAAAATCAGGTACAGTCCTAAAGTATGCTTTACTTATAAGCACCATAACACAATTCTCTCAAAATTTAAATATCAATCAAGTGCAATGAAATAGGGTATATATTAGGGATGTTTCTGCCAAAGGAGGTTTCATGTAGATGACTGAATCAAAGCAGAGGAGTTGCTTTACCTCCCACTAATCACTATAATAAATAATTATAAACCAAATATTAATAAAGTAAAAAGGAGAAAGCCACAGATTATTGAAAAGCTAAAACGTGTTTCCGCTTAATTATGAACATAAGACAGTTTAGCTATCACCAAAGTAACGAACAAATATTGGTAGATGAATGCGATCCTGTAAATGAACTTCCAGTTTTGGCCGGTTCTTCCGTTTTGAATATGAAAATTAACTCTAATTAGAAAATTTTCTTTACCAACTCCAGGTTAATAATGATAATACAGGACTGATCAAGCATCTTGGACTATGCAAAATCCATATGAAGACTGGTATCAGTCACCTAAAAACATTCTGGAATATGTAGTTTGTGTGGCTTTTATTAGAAGAAATAAAAATAAGTGTAGTCACCTTTCGGTTGCCAAGGAATTTAGCAAGTATGAGATTTTGGGATGAACTGTTTCCTAACTGACTTGTATAATAAACCCTGACCTCTGTTATTTTGTTGTTGCATGAGTAAGAAGTTTATGCTAATAGTTTTGACGGAAGAAATTCAGGTTAGTATGTACTCCATCGGTTAATACGCATCGAATCTATTCCTAGGAAGATTACATAGTCCCTCGGGCTTAGAGGAAGGAATGATATTTAACTTGGTAATCTAGTCATCCATTTTAACTTTTGTTTTTCCGACTTACAATAAAAGAAAAAGGTAATTACAAGTAGTAGAGAATCAAATTAATAAGAGAGAAGGAATTTGTGGATGCATAATTTCAGACTTGAACTCTCTTGAAAATATAGTATACCGTAGCAAGAAACAAACGGGTTTATAAAGTCTTGGACAGAATGGAAACTACAAATATTTCTGTATATATAAACTCTTTTCTATAATATTGCAACGAGCCAACAAAAGAAACATGATAAATTCTTAAATGGAAAATTTCCAACTAAAAACACATTAAGCAAAAGCCGTGGCAGCCTCTCTTCAACTCCCTGTGAAAGGAGAAATGACCATCAGCTTTGTCGTCTACGTGGCTGATGATGATGTCACCCTCATCAGCATCTCTTACGGGAAAGGGAGAGTCAGTGACCCTTAATTGCCTCACCGTTGGAGTCCTTCCGAATCCAGGCAAAGCAGGTGATGCCGTTTCGCTCTGAAGCATTTCCAACGCCTTCAAAACGGCAGCGTTCAACATTAAAACGTCATCGTGTTCAATGGAAGGTAGTGCATGGTGATTATGTTTATTAATGCGCTTGTTGAGGCGGAAAGGGAGGTGGAACGCCGGGCTGTTACTGCAGCTGAACTCGTAGTACTCGGGACGTTCATTATTATTATGACCCCGGAACATGAGGTTTTGGAAGGCGGTTTTACCAGCAATCTTGCCACGTTTCATTAATATGTTGAGATCAAATATTACTAGTTTTCTCTTTGAGGATAACCCTTTTCTCAGCATGAAGTAAGCCACGCGGACTATCTTCCACAACTTCTTTGCTATTACTGGCAATTTTTGATCCATTTCCGATCTTTTCTCCCGGGAATATTAGATTTTGTTAATGAAAGAGGGAGCTTTTGAGAAGAGTTGGTAGAGAATTGAGGTTTTATGTGAGAAGCAATGAGTGGTATATATAGGGGTCCTTTTCATATAGAAGAAGAGGATGCAGTGAATTAAAGTTGACACGTTAGGGCATGGACCCCGTACATTTCAACTTCATTTAATATTCTATTGCTTCAATTATTAAACTTAAGGAGGAGGTAGTGATTTTCCAGATCCAGCTTTAGGACTGTCCTTTTAAGTCATTTTCACCCATTAAAGAAATTTGGCATTTTTTCCCTCTCCTTTCACGTTGATTACAAATTTGAGACCTAATGCTATGGGGGTGTCAAACATGCCTTAAAATAAGCTGAATAAATAAGTGGACGAGTTATTAAATTGTTCAAAGATAATTTGATCTGACATGAATTAGCTCAAGACGGGAAAAACACTAAATTATGATTCAAACTTGCTCAATGTTTATCAAGTTTAAATTTTTTTATTTGTTTAAATTCCTAAATAAAAAAATTTCATTTATTATTGTTATACATAAAATATCAAATAAAAAATAAATTTAGAAAATATTTTGATAAGATTTCTCTTTAAATTTTTTTATTTGTTTAAATTCCTAACAAAAATTTCATTTATTATTGTTATACATAAACATCAAATAAAAATAAATTTAGAAAATATTTTGATAAGATTTCTCGTGGATCAATTTTGACTACATATTTAGCTTAAATCAACTAAACTATTAGATGGGCAGAATTGAACAAAAAATGAATTATTAATAGATTGACAGGTTAAACATGCCATATATTTATGGACTACACTATTAAAAAAATTATTATATTCCCACTAATTTTTCACTGAAAAATGTTAAATGACTATTTTTACCGATAATCAGTGGGAAAAGGAAAAAAATAATAGTATTCTCATATGAAAAAATCATGAAATTTTCCACCAATTAATTGGGAAACTGTTTCCCACAATGCATTTTTCCAATGAACAAGTTCGATGGGAAATGAGTGGAAAAATCATGTCTTACAACACAAATTTTTCATTGATTTATAGTGAAAAAAATCTTTATTTCTAATAATGCTAGCGTTGCATATATATTATCTGAATAATTACTAAATTTTTATATTTTTAAAAATTTGAACTAACAGTTGCAGCGATGTATAGGGAACATATATAACATCTGTTGGGAAAAGATTGATCTAATAAAATGAGTAGAGCTGAATAATTTCATTTATGGTATACCTTTTAGTTGAAGGGACTTCACTTATATGTTGGAATGAAAATTGAAAGAGATGATGATTTGGAGAATTTTCTGTGTATACTTTTTAATCACCTTTCTTTGTACAATCTGTCAAGGATTATTACTGGAAAAATGTAAGGATTAATGAATAAAATATACAAGACTATCTAACAAACCTAATTGAATATGTACACCTATATTTCTTCTAGAAGATGCCAAAATTAAATATGTATATATCCACTTTGTGCTGCTGGGTTTGATCGATGGGTTGAATGAAGTCTTAAGCTCAAGTACGAGGCCCGATACGAAGTCTGAGGCCCAAAATACACAAGACTAACAATGGTCCATTATGCTCACACTTCAGAAGTCTATGTTTGTCTTCAGCTTTGTCTGTTCATCGTAAAATGTTACAAAGAATTTTGGAGAAAAAACGCCCACCGTGGGGCTCGAACCCACGACCACAAGGTTAAGAGCCTTGCGCTCTACCAACTGAGCTAGACGGGCTTGTTGAAAGGTCTTCACTAACTATTTCATAATATAATTATGTCTAACATTTCAAGAGACTTTTGCAACTTGCTCTTGTTGAGTTCATGCACAAACTTACTGTAAAAATATCGTGGAGCTTATGCTTTTTGCTTTAGTGTTTGCTTATTCATTTATTTGTCATTCAAACAAATTTGACCGGATTATCAATTAATATTTATGGTAGAGATTTACTAGTAATTACTCCTTATTTTCTAATCAGGTATGATATTATCTTCTTATTAGTTTATTCGAAAAAAAATATCACCTTTCTTTATTTCGAAGTAATTTAACTTTAATCTTTCCAGTTCCCATTATAATTTACTCTTTGGAAAAGAATGTCACATTTTAATTATTCTAGCACTATATTAAGGTGCCAAAATGACGAGGTAAGTACGCTGCAACAATTTGTCTATTTCCCCTGCCTGAGAAGCAGTTCTGGATTTCTCATAATGCTTCTTTTTGTTTATGCAGGTGATAGTTATACCAGAAGACATTAGAGAAAACTTGCTTCCTCCACTGTATGGTAGTAAGCGTTTGCACGTAAAAGTTACGAATCGGTACAATTTTTCAGTTGTTGATCAAGGTAATATGTTTATCTTTCAAAGGCACTGACTTTGTGGTATGTACGAAAAGATGTCACTAAGGTTTCTTGCACTTTGTGACCAGTAATCTTAGTGATCAAGTTACTATATTTGTAATATGTTTATCTTTCAAAGGCACTAACTTTTATAGTATGTATGAAAAGTCTGGTCACAAAGGTTTCTTGCACTTTTTATCGAAAGAAGTGAGTACTTAGTGGAACTAGTGAAGCAAACCACGAATGTAAGTGATTTAGAACTGAATTGAATGAAAGAAATCGCTTTGGAATCGAGTAATGTGTTTAATTCTTAGCTTATATAAAACATTTCTGATTTGCATGTCATATCATTGATCACATGTAATTAACCCTAAGAAGTGCATGAATGTAACTGAATTGACAATAGCACCTATGTGGCTCCTGCCCACTTCACGCTGTTAGCACGAACACGATGTAGGGATACAAATATCGGCGTCCAATCCACAAACCAGGTAATTAATTACTCACTCACCAGATCTCTGGTCTCTGTTTATACTCCTTTGTTTAGATATTTTCAATTCCATTAACAACTTGTGAATCCTCTGTGGCAGGCACCTCAATTTGTTCGTACGTGATGGAAGGTACAGATCAAATTTCCAAGCTGCCAGAGCCAATTTTGGATCACATTCTGTCTTTCCTTGTTACTAAAGAGGCAGTGAAAACTAGTACACTGTCAAAAGTTTGGAACAGTGTTTGGACTTCCCTGTCCTGCTTAGATTTTGGGGATAATTATTTACGCAAGTCCAAAAACATTGTGGATCAAATTCTAGAAAATCGGCCAAGCGAGAAGGTCTCTATAAAAAGGTTCAAGGTAAATTTACCAAATTATCGGTACAAGGTTGTGGATGATTGGTTTAAAGTACTGCTAAACTGTAATATCAAAGAGTTGTTTTTAGATGTTGGTGTATGCACTTACAACAAGTTTCCTGAAGCAATCTTTGCTGCCAAATCTTTAAATGTGCTTAGCTTACGTGGATTTAAGCTCAAACTACCCTCTGATCGCATAAAGTTTTATTCGAGTTGCACCTCGAGGACTCATTTTTGGACGAGCAATTACTTCAAGCTCTATGCGCAATTTGTAGTGATTTAGAAGTTTTGTCTTTCAAGAGATTTCATGGATTAATCAGTTTACAAGTTGAAGGAGCTTTAGCTAAAATAACGACAGTAAAGTTGCAATTTTACCCTCCTAAATTCAGGAAGGTTGATATTGTAGCACCTAAGGTTAAATACCTTTACATTAGTTCCTTTGGTCTGGACCTACATGTGATTGAGACCGAGGCGGATGTAGTATAAATGTTATGGTTTAATTAAATCCATAATTTTTAAAGCGGAGTATAAATTTATGTGTAAAATTTATCGAAATTATAATAAATAATAGGCATGAACCCATAACTTTAAAAATATAATGGGTTTCCGAAAATTTTAAAAGTTTGAAACCATAAATTTTAAATTCTGCATCCGCGTCTGAATTGAGATAACTGCTTGCAAATCCTTAAAGCGTTTGAAGCTAACTGCTGTGGCTGTCAATGACAGATGGTTAGAGAACCTTCTTGCAAATCTACCAAACCTTGAACTCCTTTCCTTAGATCATTGTTTGTCCTTGAAGATCCTGAAGATTTCAAGCTACCAGCTTAAGCTTCTGAAAGTAGTCCCGTGTTGTAATCTGATTGCAGTTGATCTTGATGATGCTCCTAACTTATTAAGATTCTCCTCTGATGTTCATCATGGACGAAAGGGACTCTTGAGCTATTTTGACCCCTTGCCTATATTTAAACTGAAAGCTTCGCGATTGCTGGAAGTTAAGATCAACTTGATCCCGGATACAGAAGCCCTTGACACTCACTGGTACTCTAAGCTCACAGAGTATCTTGGTAACTTATAATTTCAGGGCTATTACACTAAGCTGCGATTATGACGAGGTACGTGCAGCAAAAATTGTCTGCTTGTCCTGCCTGAAGAAGCAGTTCTGGATTTCTCATTGTTCTTATTTTTTTGTTTGTGCAGGTGATAGTTATACCAAAAGATACGAGAGGAAAATTAATTCCTCCACTTTATGGTACTAAGAGTATGCACATAAAAATTATGGATCGGGTGAATTATTCAGCTGTGGACGTTGTTGATAGTTTGCTTTGAATTTCTCCTCAACTGGACACCTTATCTATTGACCAGGGTCGAAGCCTACAGAGCTTGATCAAGGTAATATGCTTATCTTTCAAAGGCAATGGCTAAGGTTTCTTGCACCATTATTCTTTTTCTAAGGTTTTGTTGCAATTAGTTTCCTTTTGATTCATTGTTTTAGTGAAAAATCATTCATGATTGGTTCAAAATCTTTTGTTTTACCTAAGAGTCCAGTTATGAGAAGATTAATGAAAACCTTAAAGTTAGTCAACCAACTGCTAATGCGAAATACCTAGAGACTAGTCATTTTGAGACTTTTCTAAGGATTAGTGAGGTTTTAAGGTTCTTGTAAGCTATTAAAAGTTTTTATCTGTACAATTTTTAGACACGTGCTCTGTCAACACAAGAAACTTATACTAGCACAAGGATTTAATTCATAATACATGGAAAGCAGGGACAATAATTGATTCTACATGCTTGTATTGGTTTTATGATTGATTGCTTATGAACACATTTATTACCTTTGTTTCTATCGCGATTTTCTTGTTTTTGTAGTTTACATACAGAGATGCAGCTGATGATGAGGATGACAAACTTTGTTGTGCATCTCTAGCTTGGAAATGTTGGAGGCATGAGTTAAAGAGAGTTAAATTGCAAAACTTTACATGTATGGAGCTAGAGAAGTTGAGAAACTATTTTTCAAAAATTCAGATATTTCGAGCATAATTGAAGATCCATCAGAATGCAGCCTTTTCACTTCTCACTTTCAATAAATGTACTTTGAATAAGTTCCCATGGTTCCTTATGTGCTGTTGAGTCTAGCTAATTTTATGTTTTGGATAAATTTGTTGATGATGTACTACGAGCTACGATTTCTTGGGGGACATTTGTTTGCAATGACATTGTTTTGTTCTTTTTTTGGTTTTGAAGTTTGAAAGGTTGAGCAAATTATCCTAGAACATTCTCTGTGTATGATTGTCCTGGTGCACAGCTTGACAAATGAACTGATAGAGTAGCAATTTGTTAGGAAGAGCCAGCTGGTATAACAAAATTTTCATGATTCATGAACTTTTTGGAGCCCCTAATTTGGTTTTGTATAAGTTGGGATTTGATGTCGAATCATGCATACCTCATATTTTTCTTAGTAAAACGTTGCATGCATCATTTACAAGTTTAAAACTTGCAAATATCAAAGTTGGACAGACAAAATGCAAGGGACAATACATACTCCAAGATCCGATTTCTGGATTTGAAGGGCAAGATGAGAGTTGTTCCGCGCCCTACTCAACTTGAGGGGTGTGTGGATATTGTCACACAGGAACTTGAGTGAAAGTCTCACTATAAAAAACTTTTCAAAAAATTAGGGTCAATATCGACGGACAGGGTCGGTTTTTTGAGCAAAATCGACGCACTTATCGTCGTCGGAATTGTGAAACCGACGGACAGGGTCGGTTAAAACCAAGGGACACCCAATCCAGTCCGTCAGTTTTAAAAAATAAAAAATTAAGTTAAAAAATTTTTAAAAACCAAGGGACATGGAAGGTTTGTCGGTCGGTTTTTCAAAAAAATAAAAAAAATGTAGTTACTTGGAATCAAACCCAGGTATTTACTATGACATCAGACAATTCTACCACTCAACTATACATGTTATTTGATGAAATCTTTTCTTCGTTTTTATTTATACTCTTCAACTGCAATTTTGCACTTCAAAAACTGACCCAATCCTTCGATTTTTATTAAAAAATAATAATAAACCGAGGGAAAAAAAAATTGCGCGAAAAAAATCGACGGACAACCTACTCTGTTCGTCGATTTTTTAAAAATATAATTAAAAAATAAAAATAAAAGCAAAAACCGACGGACTGAATCGGTTTTCCCTCGATTTTTTAAATCGATTCTGTCTGTCGATTTTTTTACCTTGATTTTGATAATATTTTTAATACTGTTTGTTTGTATAGATTTGCTTATGGTTAGAAATTGACTTAAAAGAAATTGTTATAAACATATTTGCGTTATAGTGAATGTCTATAAAGGTATTTGTATTGTACTGGATACATGTGTTTATATCATTGTAAAAGTCTATCTTTTAGAGAAAAGTTACGAGAAATTATCCCTATAAATAGAGAGGTTCTCTTTCATTGTATTTCATCCCATCAAGAGAAATAAGAACTTCTCTCCTTCTCTCTTTCTCTACAATATTCTTGTTCTTTCTTTATTATTTCATAACA
>JACEIK010000199.1:186718-199498 GCA_018107945.1 Datura stramonium | reverse complement strand
CCACAGGTTTCTACTGAGCATATGCTGCTAGGTATGATATTTTCACCTCTAGAGTACTTCTGTGTGCAAGTTTCTTATTCATGTATCTCTTTTAGGTTTGTAATCCATGTGCTTTAGGTGGAAATTGGCAAGAGAGGTTGAGAGGGGGATATGCGCGTGTGTGTGTATATATTTATAAGTTTCCATTTCTACCTATTCTCCACAATTGACGTTGGAAGGTATCTGCTCATGGAGGTGGCAGTGGAAACACGTATAATTGGTGCCGGATAGGGTGAACACTTGTCCTTATTTGAACTCTATTATGCACTAAATTTTTGAATACCTACTTAGATGGTCCTATTGGATTTGGTTTTTTAAAGTTAACTATGTAGGACGTCCAATTTTTAATTTCCTTTCCTTTTATCTTGGGAGCCAAAACGATAAGAATGCCTACAGCCTTGCTACCAAGTTGGCAGGTTTTAATATTTCCTTTTCATGGTAAGTTGTAGATCAACTCCATAAAAGAACCTTGTCTATTTAAAAATTAAAACAAATCATGAAGCTAACTTTTATTTGACACACTTATGTTTTTATTTTATCCAAGAAGAATGGTTACTTCCCTATTTATGAACAATTTTAACTTTAACCTTACGATTTTACCTTTAATGAATGACCTATAGCTACACAAATGTTTATTGCTTGTTTTGGATTACAAGTTTCAAAAGTTTTTTTCTTTCTTAAACTCCATGCTCAATCAAACAATATCACATAAATTGCGATAGTGAGAATAGTAGCCTAAAAGAATGTGATAGTATAGATAAAAAGTAAGCTATACAATATATGTGGACCTATAAATAAGAGGAAATTCTTATCTAACTATATATCGCTACAAAACATGAAGGTTATCAATAAATAAAGTACATAAAAAATTTATGAATAACTAGTGCCTAGGGGTGTCAAATGAGCAAAGTTGGGCTGAATTTGGATGGGTCAATATGGGTTAGTCACTAAAATGGGCATAGGACACAACCCGCGAAAAGCTTACTTGGTAAAGATGGGTTGGACCATTGGGATAAACAAGTCATAACCCAACTTTAGCTCATTTTCCCATATTTTTTGGTTTGTTTTTTGTAAGCTGTTTAATCATCAAACTGGAAAAGGTTTTCTTTTCTTTATACGAGGGAAATGAGTGTGCAACTGTAGAGAGAATGTACATAGAAAACCTAATAAATGATTCTCGTTTGTTTTTTGGACAAAGCTTTCTTACGGGGTCAACTCGGGCTACTTAGATAGCCCAAATTGACTCGTAAGAATATATTCCTCTCCCAACCAGCCTTAGCTTTGAGTGGATTTGGGGGGAGGGTGGAAGGGGTTACACTTTTGCGTCTAAATTCGACAGCCCTGTGCATGATATTGCTTATGTTATAAAATAATGAAAGAATAAGAATCATTTTGTTGATTTGAATGGAAGTGATATAGTTTTCTCCACAGAATTTTGTCCAATTTTTTACATCTATTTTGTATGATAAATATACCAAATGTGTTATTGAGGTTTCCCCCGCTAAAGATATACCACAAGTTATTGAGGTTTCCCCTGTTAATTGGGAAGTAGATTTCTATCTGTACTTCTCAAACAGAAGTTGGAAACTTGTGATAGTTTCTTGGGAACCATAGTAGAGCATCAGCAAAGCTGCATCCAAGGGCGTGGTTGGTAGTCTATAACTTGGAATCAAGACCATGGTCGAGCTAGGTATTCTAGCAAAAAAAGGCTAGAGGATTTCTGCCGATTTAACTGAACCTCGGTAGGTAAAGTTACTAGTTTGTACCTATACTTGTGGGATGATGCATATATCCAACAGATATTCTGCAAGCTAGTCAGCTACCACCTTTATTTGAAAAACCTACAATAGATTTTTTTTTTTGCTTGGTTAAAAAGACTAGAAATTTTGTGAAGGGATTGATGGATACTTTTGAAAACTTAAATCTAGCTGGTTGAATAGATTAGAACTTTTTTTGGGAGGAAAATATCACTTAGCCTTTTGTTCTTCTGATGGAATTTGAACTAACTCCATCTTATATTTGGCTCATCCATTTGATTTCATCCCCAGGAGAAAAAAACCCTCATCCATTAACATTTGGGAAATGTGCACCAATATGCATGTCTAGGATACTTATTCACTTGTTAGAAGTATGTATTGTTTGCTTGCTTCTGGGACTCCAACAATTTTTTCGCTAAATTTTTAACTCTTAATTTTCGTCTACCGGATACAACCTCTCTACCTCTGAGGTAGTGACAATGTCTGTGTACATTCTACCCTCCCCAGACCCCACTTGGTGGAATTATACTGAGTTGTTGTTGTTGTTGTTTTAACTCTTAATTTTTTTGACGAATGTTAGGTTAGTTCTGAAGTTGCTCAAGTGAGTATGGCTCATCGTTTTGTCTCTTAAGATCACTAAGATAAACTTGCAGCTATTGTGCCCTATGGTATATGTAGGCACCAGTCATGTAACAGACATTTGGGATATCTCTTTTAAAGGACAAACTAGGAAGACAAGACATTTTTCTCTATGTTAATGCTTCTGAGAGTTATAATCTTTCTTTAAGCTTATGTATATGATGTATCATTATATTGTAATCTGCTACTGTTTGCTTCAATAATTGTGCACCTTCTTCGGCGGTGATGTATAACTCTTTGTTTTGGTGCAGAGAGTTGTACACTGAAGCTATATCTTAACTGATTCATATGTGTTCTTTATGGTATCAGCTTATAGTTAAGATATAAGGCGGCTCATTTTCTTTTTTATGAAGCATATAGGGCCACTCAATTAATGCCTGATAGAGTAAGATATTCTGTTATAGATGACACAAAGTGTGTTTTATGCATGAATAGCAACTAGTCAATGCTTATCGATGTAAAAGAAAAATACAATCTCTGAAATATGCAATGGGACATCTCTCGGGAATCAAAACTTTTGTGTCATTCTGGAATATGATATGTCCATTTGACTTTGTATTAAACGTTGTTGAGGTATTTATACGTGCCATCCTTAGTCCGGAGAGATTCTCAGGTATGTACGATCAGTGTATGATATTACCTATTCAACTTATAGTTGTTGGTATCATTGTAATGATGCAATTTGATGATTTTTTTCCCGTAAATGACAATGTTTGAACAAACTAGACTACCTTAAAGTTGTTGATATATAGGTCCTAAGTAGACAAGGGTTCATTAAGTTCCTACTCACTAGCCTGTTCCCCATTTCCAATAAGATTCGGGATTCTTTGGGTTAGTTATGTTTTGATACTTAACTTTTAATGTCAAATTATTACTCTTGAAGAACCACTCTTGCTAGGTCGGGATGGTACATTCTAGCACGAGTTACTACGTAATGCTTAATTTCCTTTTCTACACATTGGTATTCCTATATCTGTACATTTTTTGTTTCTTTATTAGTTTATGTTTTAGACCTAAATTATTTTTAAAAGCTCATCTCTAACAGGTTAAGATTTTAAATGATACAATTCACACAATTCAACGCGTGTCATAGAGCAGAAAAGGTTCTTGGTTCAGTTGTTTCAAGTCTTATTTCCGGCTACCATCAAAAAGATATTAATGTGCTCGGTCCAACAAAAAGAATCAGATCCCCCATTAGGGGGAGCTGAGGGGTGTGGGCTGACCTAAATAAGTAAAAGTGTTTCCCAGTTTCAAAAAAATAAATGGAAGTGTTTCCTCTCGAACTAGCTTTGGATGAAATGGTTCACGAAATTCAATAGTTTCTTTGCACTTCTCTTGCTCTATGAAATACCAGTGTTTGTCACGCGATTGGCGTGTGTACCCAATAGCAATGAGCACAATTTTTAAAGAATCATATAAATATTACTATTAAACAATGCATTTGAGTTATAAAATAAAGCTAAAGCAAAAAGTGTAATTTCTTGAAAATGATGAATGTTGATCCTATTAGCTTATCTCAATAAAGGAAGGAATCTTGCCCCACAGAAGTTCTCTAATGCCACTAAAAAAATGTACTTGATATAATGATAAGGTCGTAATAATAATTTCTTCATCTCTTAAATTAGATTATTTGAATTTGATGTGCAATTGTTATAAGTCTTTCTAGAATTTGATGTTTGGATGATGTGTGAATTTATACCTAAATACTAGAATGTGTATTTACGTTTTTGTACATAAATAACATAGAAGTGTTTGGTTGAAGGGTAGAAAGGTTGTTCAAGTTTACATTGGTATTTCGCTCTATCAACTTTTTTCTGTATATCTTCCCACTTTAAAAAAAAGTGAGAACATGAATGTATGGACCTTCGCAATTGCTGCTCATTCAACTCAATTATGAGACTGTGACAACAGTCTCTTTTTCTTTTTGATAACCAGATTTTAACAATAGTCTCTTCATTTGCTCACAATTTCAAATTACTCGAACTCAGTGTTTGTAAAGATTATCTTGAATTTGAAGAGCATAATAATGATAGGAAATTGAAGAGACTTAGCACCATCATCTTGATAAATGTTAGTATTTGTTATGTTAGATTATTCATTAGTTTCCTTGAATTCTTCATGTCCGGAGAGAAATGAAGAGAAGCTTTAGTTAATGCATTGGGTTTGATCGAATAACATAGTTTTTGAAGGGTATAAATGTCGTTCAACATTACAGGGTTAATGTTGTGTGTCAACATTTTGTTTAGAGCTTCCCACTTTTATATTAGTACAAAATAGTTTTATGTTAACTTTTGGCACCCATTACTGTAGGTATGCGTATGGTGTTGGCATCACATAATGGAAATGGCTGAGAAGGACGAGACAGAAGGGCGGTGTCCTGCATGCCGCAGTCCATATAATAAGGAAAAGATTGTTGGCACGGCAGCAACTTGTGAAAAGTAATTTATGAATTAGTATTTTTGTTCTGAAGGACAAACTCCATTAACAGACTGCATTCTTCATAGTTTTTTGGTCATTCCAACAGGATGGTGAGCTCGGAGAAAAAATCGACATCTCGAAAGGGTAAAAGTAAAACAGCTGATTCGAGAAAGCAACTTAGCAGTGTGCGCGTCATTCAAAGGAATCTTGTTTACATTGTTGGGTTGCCTCTCAGTTTAGCTGATGAAGATGTATGTACACTTCAGTTTTGGAATCTCTAACACCTCCTTTTAAAGATATTCTTTGTCTCATTTATTCTAAACTTTTTACTCGGGGATGTATTCCCAGATGCTAGACACTATTCTAATAATAATGTAATTCTAACAAAGTAACGCAAATTTATCCCCAAAAAACAGCTTCTGCAGGGGAGAGAATATTTTGCTCAGTATGGGAAGGTTCTGAAGGTATCTATGTCTAGAACTGCTGCAGGTGCCATTCAACAGTTTGCAAATAATACTTGCAGTGTGTAAGTATGCTTCTTGATTTAAGATTTGTATCGGTCTCAAAATGTTTCATATAAAGCAGTTATATTAAGATGCTCTTAATTCAAGGCTTCTAAGCCTCACAAACAAACATCAATGGATGTGGAGAGTTTTTTTGTATTCCAAAACCTGGCTCCAGTTCTAGAAATTTTCTACGTCATACAGTTATATGAAGATGCTCTTAACATGCTGTGCAAAAAATTCTCAGTTCACAAAAATAACTAAGCATCTTTGCCATGAGTTTTATGTTCTTTCACCAAAAAAAGATGAAATTGTAGAGTTGTCTATGTTCCAAACCTGGGGTTCTTAGTCCAAGAAAACCCTTTTCTACATCATTTTGTGAGATTTCTTATGTCCTAATTTTGTGTCTAATCATATGCCATGTTTATGACAACAATGATATTCATGTGTTTGCCTTTGCTCTTAGCTCATGTAAGTTGATATACACATCTTTGTTCTGCTTTATAGGATTTTCCGCAAGTATTTTAGTGGTCAAATCTTCAAGAGTGTTCTTTTCCTTTCCTGGTGTTTTCAAGGGATAAATGAGAAGATAATTTTTGACTACCTTTTCCAAAAAAGGAAATTATTATGAATGAGCCTTTGGTTATCCAGTGCCTACTTGGTCGATATCCCCTTGTTTCTTGGGACCGTGCCAGGCTGCTGCCTTAGGCAGTTCCACTTTAGCATAGAATACAAAAAAAAAATCACCACCACCACAACCAATATGGATCCTTTTTGATACTTGTACGTTAAAAAAGTTCTTATTGCTGTCATCTGAGAAAGCTTGCAATAAGACATGTTTCATGCAGTTTCCCATGGAATATTCAACAATTTTTTTTCAGGATTTGCCTTCCTATGATTTTGTTAGACTTCATGATTTCTACTAGGAGTTTGACATTTAAGATCCTCAAAAAGTATTCCTCTTTTCTTTACATTCAAAGGTGTAAAGTTGTCCTTGTGTGACCTATAGGTCACGGGTTTGAGCCGTAAAAGCAGCCACTAATGCTTGCACTACGGTAGTCTGTCTACATCACACCCCATGGAGTGCGGTCCTGTCCCGGACTGTGGGGGGTGCTTTGTACATCAGGCTGTCTTGCCTTCTTTTTCTTTTTTTTTTTACATTCAAAAGAAAATCAGTTAGCTATTACTTATAAACAAAAAATCAGTTATCTAGCATCATTATAAAAATTTCTGTTGGGTACAGATATATTACCTATTCGAAGGAGGAGGAAGCAGTCCGTTGTATTCAGTCTGTACATGGATTTATTTTGGACGGTCGGCCTCTAAGGTGCGTGCCATATCTTTTTATTGATTTGCAGCGCCAGCTATTATTTTTCAGTAATCATTTTTACTTCCTTGCTGGCAGAGCGTGCTTTGGTACAACAAAATACTGTCATGCTTGGTTGAGGAGTGTGGTATGATTTCTCAATTACTTAGAATTTCCATCAGAACATTGATTAGGGGTCATCTTTTGAGTCTTTATGGAACTGCATAGATTTGACGTCTCTAAAGGAAGAGTTATCTTTTGGTCCAGCCTTGCACCAATCCTGATTGTCTTTACTTGCACGATATTGGGTCACAAGAAGATAGCTTTACTAAGGATGAAGTAATATCGGCTTACACAAGGTACTTGGATTTATTTTGTTGGTGGTATTGTTATTATTATGGTTTTTTCCAGATGTCTTGTTATATGTAATTGTATATAGCTGTGTCTGGATAAGTGGGACAGCCTTGTATGGTCACTCTGCGTGTTAAGATTTCGTTGTATATAGAGATTCATTGGATAAATAATTAACTTGCATAGTTATTTTAAAGGAGTAGAGTTCAACAAATTACTGGTGCCATTACTAGTATGCAACGGAGATCAGGGAGTGTTTTACCACCACCGGCAGATGATTACTGCAATAACAGCTCTGCTTCTGCAGGGAAACCTTTTAATAAAACTGCCACAAATGTAAGATTTTCTCTTATTATTTGATTTTCTTGCATCTTTTCCTTCCATTTCTTTTTCAGTTTTCACCTTTCCCACTTCCCACCGTTTTGGGAAGGAGGAAATGATAAATCTCTATTTGGAGGTCGGAATGGGGAAGTCAGCATCTCAAGAGAGGGCAATAAAGTTTTGTTCTTATGATCTGCCTTTTGACATTTCCTTCTTATTGTCATATTACATTATCAAGCTTTTTTATGTATAAAATTGCTGAAGTCTAAATTTTTTTTATCCTGACGGGAAATGATGCTAGAAGTGTGCCTGTCTTTCCGTATTGAATGTCTGAAATTTATAATCTTGTCATATGCCTTGCAGAATTCAGCAACCAATGCCAAAGGCTCTCCACCAAATAGCAGCTCTGGTAGATCAGCTGCACTTCCTGCTGGCGCTTTGTGGTATGCAATTAGAAGACTCACTGTTCTCATTTATATATGGTTCATGAAGTTCATAACACAATATTTTTTCATTTTTTCTAGGGGAACGCGTGCATTAAATAACCAACTGCCACCCGCCAGTGCACCAAGTTCTAATGGACTGCCGCCTGCCATTGCACCAAGTTCTAGTGGACCTCTTAAACAGAAGGCTGAAATATGTAGCCTACCAACATGCTCAACAGCTGTTGCAAATAGTAGTCAGGTCTTGTCATTGCCTGCTGAAGCAGGAAAGAAAGCTATTCATAGCAAAGAAAGTGGCACTAGTCAAGAGAAAGGTAAAATAGACACGTTAGAACCTGTTATGCAGTCCGTAGGAGCAGATGATGCAACCTATAGTTCTGAGAAACCCGCTATCACCATACATCCTGCTTCTTCGTATATGAACAGTCAGTTACATATCACCCCGTCTTTGAAGGAGAAAGATATACATTTGATCACACCATCCAGTGCTGCAAATACCTTTGATCTTCCTTTGGTATCTAATGGACCTATTTTACCAAAAGATTCCTGTGATGCTGCAGATGTTGAGAAGAATGTATGCTCAGATTTTTCATCATCTTGCATTGATAGACAGAAAAAGTCACATGCCACCTATGAGAAATCAAGGGAGCCGTCACCTTCTCAGACGAATGGGAAATCTGTGGTTTCTGCAGATGATGTTTGTATCTCAAGACAAACGTCTGATTTGAGACTGGAAACCCAGGCTCAAAGAATACAAGACACAGCTCCTGAAATGGAGGATGATTTGCTATCTTTCAATGCACAGAGACATAGGGATCCTGAAGTAATTTTAGAGAAAAGCTACTCATCAAGTCCTTCTGTTTCTTTACACTCTTCAGGGCAGCTCAAGGGGTACTCTTCGCAGTTTTCCAATGGTGTTGGACCTATTAGAGCCAACATACAAACTTTTGACCAGAGAGCTGATTCAGTATTACAGCCTTCTAGTATTGGAGAACTTCGTAATGGATACTCTGAAAATGTATTCAGTTGTGTGGCTAATTTGGGAAGTACTGATGACACTTATTATTTGGCTAATGAAGGTAAGAGGACGCACATGGATAGGTTTGAAGGTGAAACTGCTACTGCGGACCATAACACTACTGCAGATAGGGGAGAGAACAATATAATATCTAATATTTTGTCTATGGATTTTGACCCGTGGAATGATTCGTTAGCCTCTCAAAACTTGGTTAAGTTGTTGGGTGAAACTGATAACCAACAAAGGTCTCTTAGAGTATCAAACTCAAGGAAATTACAGAGCAGCAATCAATCAAGGTTCTCTTTTGCAAGGGAGGAGGAGCCCATGAATCTATCAGCTGATTCTCGACCATCTTTGAGTTACATTGAGAGAAGTTATAGTCATCGCTCTCTTGATCAAGATTTACAAAATAGCAGAAGCTATCAGCTTGATGGTTTTGGCACTCAAAATGGTTTCTCTCTATTTAATAATCAGGAAGCTAATGGTTTTGCCGACAATTATTCTCAACTCTCCTCTAACAAGCTATCAGGTTAGTGCATCACTTGTCCTTAATTCTATCCCCCTCATCTCTCTGCACCTTTTAGTGTTTCAGATTTAGTTTGAGTGCAATTATCCATTAGGAACAAAAGGTTTGAAGTGCCTGACTTACTAATTTTCTGGTGAATTCTCCAGTGTCGAGATCTCAGATGGCTGCGCCTCCAGGCTTTTCAGCACCAAACAGGGCCCCACCCCCAGGCTTTGCATATGGGAAAATGGAACAGAATTTTGCTTCTCTCTCTGGTCAGTAAATTTAAACTGTTGATTTGGTTTCTCTACTTTGTTGGACATATCTTGGATGTGCATCTCAAATCAGTTATTTTGCAGGTACTCACATGCTTGATACCTCCTCCTTATTGCGTAATGAATATCAGGCTCCATCAATTGGGAATGTCAACAACGGGGACATTGAGTTTATGGATCCTGCAATTTTGGCAGTTGGTAAAGGCAGGGTTCAAAATGGCCTTAATGTCTCAAGTCTAGACATGTCTCCGAGTTTTCCTCCACAGCCAAGTGCTTTTGAAAATGAGGCAAGACTTCAGTTACTCATGCAAAGATCTCTCTCCCTGCATCAGAATCAGAGATTCACTGATAATGGGGATAACTTTTTTAATGACGCTTATGGAATTTCTTCGAGGGTTGTGGAGCAAACTCTGGCCAACAATCTTTCCCCATTTTCGCACCTCAATCTTCCCCAGGGCAGGAACTCTGTGATGTCAAATGGCCAGTGGGATGGCTGGAATGGTGTCCCAAGCGGAAATGACCTGGGCATGGCTGAACTCCTTCGAAGTGAAAGGCTGGGCTATAACAAGTTCTTTAATGGATATGAGGAATCAAAGTTCCGCATGCCAAACTCAGGCGAACTGTACAACAGAACATTTGGGATATAGATGTGCTTGTGGGATTTGTTCGGCTTGTTGAGTAGTTGAGGGAGAAACAATGAATTAGAAAAATCATGTGTGACTAGCAGATGTGCTTGAGATGATCAAAGTTACAATGATGCTCAAATGGTGGTAATAACTCAAGGATAGCTGTGAGGAAATATGACTGATTTGCTTAAGCTTGATTCATGACTGTCTGAAAACTGCTTTCTGATTGGTGAAGGATAAAATCCTCGAAAATAGGATGTCCAGAAACCAACAGGTTAGCATTTCTCAACCCAACTTCTCAATAGTATGCTTATCCGGAGGTTTTCATTTAATATCATAACACAGAGTAAACTCACGAAATAAAGGTTTTGATTATGAAGTATCCTTTCACAAATTTTACTACTGATATAAGCTTGAAAAGATGCAACTGGTTTGCTTTTAATATAAGATATGTGTGGAATTATTGTTTAAAAAATTGATCTCTAGTGTGAGAGAGACAGTACTTGTCTTTCCCTCTGCATTCTACTAACATGAGGCCTAAAAACTATTGTTTTCAAAGTTTTGTGAGTGATGTGATTCCTGTTTGATTACATCTTTTCGTTTGTGTTAATTCCTCTTTTGTTTTATGATTACAATTCCAGGTGAAAGCTGAGTTCTTCGGGGCTCTGCGGTTGTTTAGACAGGAGACCTTGTGTGATTGAGTTGGCAGGTGTCATGGGAGTGGAGAATCAGGTTGTCACACACACATGCACACACTACTTGGAGGTGTTGAGACAAAGCTCATTTTTCTTGAGAAAATGCTGGAGCTTGCCTGCAATAAATGCAAATAGTAGAAGCTAATATAGGTTACAGAAATATATATCCTGTTTATACCGAACTTTCTCCTAATTATTTTGGAAATAATGAAATTGATGCTTTAACGTGGAACATGGACGAGATTAGTCGTGATGTGGAGTTGATATCTTGTTTCTTGACAAAACCGGGTGCGATGCAACTAAGGTGTGAGTGTGCTTCTAATTATCTTCATTTTGTGCAAGCTATGCCTGCGTTACCTTAAGAAAAGGTTACTCAAGAAGTGTAGAGAAAACAAACTTTTCACCATATATGCAAATCTCCTGATGATACAAACCTTTTGTTGCATCCCAAAATTGGATTTTTTTGGCAATCATTTGTAGAAATAAGAAATGATTTTGTTGATGCATTTGAGTAAGTTAGTGAACTAAATTTATTTTTTCAGTTACCAAAGAGGAGAGTAAAAGTCGCTATAAAAATTATTTAGTATTTGCTTCCATGGCTTCTTTACTAGCACCGTTTTCATAGACCTTAGATGTTCCGAGTTGTAATGATAAACTCAAATGGAAGATTACAAACAGTGAAGGCACTCAACTAAAACTGTGTTCCTTTTAAAAGTTAAATTTTTAGTTAAGAGTTGGTTACATTTAACATGGTTTTAGAGCGTATTGAATGATGGTTAGATCAAATTTACATGCTTAGAAGATTGAATGTAGTGGAGAAAAGGATGTTCAGAAGAGTGTGTGGGTATATTCATGAGGATACGTAGAGCAAGGTGAGAGTGTTCTCTATGTTGTATGAAATAGAGTGTTGGTTAAAAATTTACACGCTTAGAAGATGAATGCGGCAAAGATGAGAATGTTCAGATGAATGTGTGGCATACTATTAGAGATAAGATTAAAAATAAGGATATATAAAACAGGTGAGAGTGGCTTTCGTGGCGGATAAAATGCGGGAAGCAAGACGGAGATGGTTTGAACATCTAAAGAGAGAAGGTTTGGATATGTAAAGAGGAAGAATACAAATGTCTCAGTGAGTAGATGCGAGAGGTTGTAGTGATATGTCTAAGATGTGGTAGAGGTAGATTGAACAAGAATTGGGGAGAGATAATTAGACATGACATGTCATATCTTAGCTTGACGAAGAAATGATCCTCACCCTATGATATGTCTCAGATGAGGTAGAGGTAGATCGAAGAAAAATTGGGGAGAGACAAGTAGACTCATTCGTTTGCACTTAATAGAGGTCTGAATTAGAATGGTTTAGATCTTAGGCCATTAAGTGTGTTTGATTTTATTAAGATTTAAGCACTTATTTCGTCAATCATTAAGATCTGAAATAAAGTCTTAATACCATTAAGAGGTATGTCACCATCACTCTGTCCACAACTACCAACTAACACAATTAATCACATCTATCATCACAACCACCACCACCATTACCATCGCCAATCGCCAACCACCAGCCACTACTATCACCACCAATCACCTCTACCATTATTGTCAACCACCATCACTGTTGTTAACCAACCCTGGCATCACAACAACCACTGACAACCATCACTATGGCTAACCACTATTGTTAGTCGTTACTACATATACCACTTTCATCATTATAATTATATGAACTACCGCCACCGCCGCTGCCGCTGCCATTACCACCACCACCACCATCGTCAACTGCTTACATCAATCAACTTCACCATCACAACCACCACTATCAACCGCCAATATCATACCAGTCACTACAACACCTACCGACTCCATCATCATAACTATCACAACTAC
>JACEIK010000199.1:159047-172860 GCA_018107945.1 Datura stramonium | reverse complement strand
GCCGACTTGGCGCTTGTCCGATCTTTCCTCGGGTCTTTTTATAGCATGTATGGCATTCTAAAACTCTTAACCAACATGCGAATAGGCCATCTACATGTCAAGAATTTACGGGGTGTAACAACGAGTATCCAGGAGAGAAATGAGTCAGTCCCACCCCATATGGAAGGTACTCTTGAAGTGGTGCTTGAAAAGGTCCTTTTAACTGAAGAGGGAGTTCTGGATTTGCAGAGTAAACTATTGGACCTTACAACCACCGTGAAGAGTCATGATGTAATAATTCAACAATTGGAGGAGCAGATGAATGAGTTAGCATCTCAGGTGGCAGCTCAAACAACAGAAACCAACACGTCCCCAACTCAGGCCATTGTGGACAATGATATATTCGAATGGGAAATGGAGGAAGAGGTTGTTGGAGAACTTATTTCCGTTGTCTTTTTGAAAGGTGAAGAACTCAAGGAGGTTCTTCATGTCCATAAGGAGATAAGAAATTATCCTTTCCCACCAAAAAATTTGGACCTTGATTTAAAGAATCGTACAACTCCTCCATCACAGCCATCTATTGTGACACCACCGAAGATGGAGCTCAAACCCTTTCCCACTCACCTACAATATACATATCTGGGGAAGAATGAAATGCTACTGGTTATCATTTCAGCGAAGCTCACCCCGTTGAAAGTAGATAAAGTAATTGAGGTATTGAAGAGGCACATTCGAGCTATAGGATGGCCAATATCTGACATCATTGGTTATTTTCTGGGGATTTGCACTCACAAAATTAATCTTCAAGAAAATTGCAACCCATCAGTTGAGCATCAAAAACGGTTGAATCCACCTATGCAAGAGGTGGTCAAAAAGGAGATTATTAAATGGCTAGATGCAGGTGTGGTATATCCTATCGCAGACAGTAGTTAAGTAAGCCCGGTGCAGTTTGTGCCAAAGAAAGGAGGGATCACGGTTGTTCCCAATGAAAAGAATGAATTAATAGCTACTCGTCTAGTCACTGGATGGAGAGTTTTCATGGATTACCATATGTTAAAATCCTGGACAAAGAAGGATCATTTCCCGATTTCATTCATTAACCAAATGTTTGACCGGTTGTCCTGCAAAGAGTACTATTGTTTCCTGGATGGATACTCGAGGTACAATCAAATTTCAATTGCACATGAGGATCAAGAAAAAATGACATTTACATGTCCCTATGGAACTTTCACATTGAAGAGGATGCCTTTTGGTCTTGTCAATGCCCCTGCCACTTTCCAAAGATGCATGATGTCCATCTTTTCTGATATGGTGGAAGATACTATGGAAGTATTCATGGATGACTTTTTAGTTGTGGGGGACTCATTTGATGACTGTTTGACACATTTAGACGAGGTATTAAAGAGATGTACTGAAACAAATTTGGTCCTTAATTGGGAAAAATGTCATTTTATGGTCAAAGAAGGGATTGTATTAGGACACAAAATTTTTGAAAAAGGGATTGAGGTGGATCAAGCCAAAGTGGACACCATTGCTCAGTTACCTCCACCGTGCACCGTGAAGGGTGTTAGGAGTTTCCTCGGACATGTGGGTTTCTACTGCCTATTTACTAAAGATTTCTCTAAGATAGTTCATCCCCTATTTCGATTGTTGGAGAAAGAGGCAAAGTTCAATTTTGATGAAGATTGTTTGAAGGCTTTTGTGGAATTGAAGGAAAGGATGATTTCTTCTCCAATCATTGTAGCACCTGATTGGTGAAAACCATTTAAGCTCATGTTCGATGCAAGTGGGGTGGAATTAGGAGCGGTCCTTGGTCAGTGGAGAGATGAGACATTTCAACCAATATAAGATTGTAGAAAGGCCCTAAATAATGCACAAACAAACTACACAGTAACAGAGCAGGAGCTACTCCCTGTTGTGTTTGCATTTGAAAAGTTTCGGGCATATTTTCTAGGAACGAAAGTGGTGGTGCACACGGACCACGCAGCGCTTAGGTATCTAATGGAAAAGAAAGATGCTAACCAAAGATTGATTAGGTGAGTTTTGTTGTTGCAGTAATTTGACTTTGAGGTGAAGGATCGTAAGGGATATGAGAATCAAGTAGCCGACCATCTATCGCGTCTAGAGACAAGTGGGCAGCCAGGAACACATGAAGAGATCAATGATGTCTTTTCCATTTGAGCAGATTCTAGCCGCAACCCACGATCTAATACTGTGGTTTTTCGATTTTGCTAATTACCTGGCTAGCAACATTATAACCAAAGGCTTGAACTTTCAGCAAAACAAGAATTTCATGCATGATGTTCGAAAATTCTTTTGGGATGAACCTTACCTCTTCCAAAGTTGTGGTTTAACACGTCGGTGTGTTCCAAAAGTAGAGATGGTCCCAATTTTAGAGGCTTGTCATTCTTAAGCTGTGTCATTATGGGAGTGTGCAAACAGCACCGAAGGTGTTACAATGTGGTTTTTATTGGCCTACATTACATCAAGATGCCCATGACTTTGTGAAGAAATGTAATCGATTTCAAAGGACACAGAGTATTTCAAGGCGGCATGAGCTTTCGCTAACACCGATATTAGAGGTTGAGTTGTTCGATGTATGGGGGATCGACTTTGTGGTCCCTTTTGTAAGCTCTTATGAAACACATACATTTTGGTAGCAGTTGATTATGTCTACAAATGGGGGAAGTTGTTGCACTACCAAATAATGAAGGGAGGAGTGTAACAACCTCTTTAAAGAAACATATCTTCTCGCGGTTCGGTACTCCCAGGACCATCATTAGCGATGGAGGTTCTCATTTTTGAAACTGAGTATTCAGTACATTGCTAGCTAAATATGGTGTGAAGCACAAAGTGGCCACCCTTTATCATCTGCAAACCAGCGGACAAGTGGAAGTTTCATATCGGGAATAATATCCATCTTGACTAAAATAGCCAATGTTAATAGAACCGATTGGGCGCAGAAGGTAGATGATGCCTTGTGGGCATATCAGACTTTATTTGAAATACCGATTGGAATGTCTCCTTATCAGCTGGTGTTTGTAAAATCATGTCACCTCCCGATTAAGTTAGAACACAAAGCTTTGTGGGCATTGAAAAGTTTAAACCTTGAATAAGGAAGAGCTGTCCAAGGTCGATTCCATAATTTACATGAGTTGGATGAATTCAAAATGAAGGCATATGAGAATGCAGTTATTTACAAAGCCTGAATGAAATAATATCATGACCAAAATGTGTTGCACCGTAGTTTTGCGCCAGGGGATTGGGTGTTGCTATTCAATTCACGACTACGGCTAATCCCCGAGAAATTAAAGTCTAAATGGTCAGGTCCTTTTAATGTATCTCAAGTGTATGAGAATGGTGCCATAGAACTCCATGGAGAGAATGGGAGCAAGTTCAAAGTGAATGGACAACAAGTTAAAAGATATTTGAGGGTGTTGGAAGAGGTTGGCCGAACAGAGGTTGTATATCTCGATGAACCGTAAGCCTTGAGAGACCTCCATCGTGCCACGACGTTAAAGAGCTTCTTGGGAGGCATCCCAAGCATCTTTTAATCTCCAACTCTTTTTATATGTTCTTCTTTGTTGTTTTTTCTAGGTTAGGGTGGTTCACTTTAGGAAGAGCATGAACAGGGTGGACCGGCGAAACACAGGCAGCAGTTCATGAAACGCCGATTTTTGGCGTCGACCCTTTCCAGTGCACTGAAGGATTCACGGTGAATATGTCACGACCCGAACGTAGACCTAGATTGTAACAGGGGACAAAGAACCTCAAGAGGCTCCAACTCGACCCATGGCATACGCATACATCTAACTTCATCTCTTTAAAGCAAAAAACTGAACGTAAGGCATAGCGGAAACGCAAACATATCATAACATAACATAACATAGGGATTCACTTGACATACAAACAAGCTGAGTACTACATACTGTGTGAAAGCCTCTACTACATATGATGAGTTGATGGGACAACACCCCCAACTAACCCAGCCAGGTACTGAAACATAAATAACATAAATGTTTGTCAAACGGCCCTCGGAGCATGAGAACTCACCAATAATCTAAAAGTGAACTCTGAGATGATCTATGGATGAGGGTGAGCCTGAGAGCCGGGTCCTGTATCATAAAATGATACAACATAGAAAGTATGAGGTCAGTACGTGGAATGTACCGAGTATGCAAGGTAAGTAAAACGGACATTTAAAATACATGAAAACTCATAAAAACATCATACGATTGGGGCATCATTCTTATATCATAAACATCATAACATAACGTAAGGGCTCAAGGTTTTCAAAACATTCGTAAACCAATCATAATCATAATCGTAAATGAAAATTTTATATAACATAACTTGAGCCAAAGTAACATAAACATAACCATACATAAAACATGCGGACCAATGGGAGGACTCGTCATAACCAACACCATCATGGTAGAGCCTTTCATGATGCCCCAACTATCTCATTCAAGTGGGAAGAGTCTCCCCTGGCTTGTCAGGCGAGGGACGTGCATTATGTGATATCACAAAAAGAGGGGATCATTTTCATTGTAATGCATCATTATAAACCCACGGCGGCTCGTGGTTATGAGACACCTATGTATTCCTTTGAATTTCGGGCTGCTCGGTGCTAGACACAGCTCCCGAAAACATGCATAATAGGTTCATACGTAAATCAATAACATCATTCATTAAGATTCATTGCTAAAAATAGATATTCATCATTCATTGATCCCCATTAAAACATGATTAGCCAAGAATCAAAGGCCCTTTAGTCGTCTAACATCAATAAATCGATAAATCACGAAATCCATTTCATAAATTGTAATCATTCTTCATCATGTGGGAATTTGCAAATACTTCAGCAGTATTTACAATACTCAATTCATTCGAAAACATCCATATAAACATGGATAACTTTAAAACATGCGTTTCACAATCAATAGTTCATAAATCATAAAGCCCATGCATACTTGAAGATCATGTATATAACTTGTAAATCATCAAATCACATTGGGTACTTGAATAAATCCATATTTCAAATCGTAAATCATGTTGGGCTCATAATGGAAATAATTAAAGAGAAGATCATAAATCAATTCATCATATATTATGCATAATTATGCTTAATTGAGTAGAAATCGAAATCAATAATTTTATAAGCAAAATAAATTGTAAAATCTTATCAAAATCCATAAAATATGATGTAATTCATAAATCATAAAATCCCATTAACAAATTATTAGAGTTTCACAAAATTAAATTCAAAACCCATGATATTTTTGATAGATTTTCATAATTTAATAGAGAATTGGCATGGGCATGAACGAAAACACCCATTCGTAAACCTACATACCTGGGTAAGATCAGATTCTAAAGTTCTTGAATGCCCAAGGATGAATTAATAGGGAAAAACTTAAATCTATGCTTGATCTCTCTAGAATTCTCTTAATTTTGCATGCATGAGAATGAATAGGTTAGGGGCACTTAGCTTATCTTATCATACTCAGAAATATACATAAAATGACGTAGTTTAGGGACTTAGAGCATAGAAGATCAAAAATACCCTTAATGAAATCACATTGAAAATCTGCACAGGTCAATCCAACGGGCATACCAGTGAGTCGTTGGAAGCTACCACAACTCGTGGTACAACCCGTCATTTACACTGCCCAGGCCTTGCTTCCAGAATTCTACCACAGCTCGACAGGATGACTCATCCTTTGATCCAATGGATCGTTGAGTCGATCGTTGCTTGTCTCCTGAATACCTTGAGCCTTTTCCACAAAACCAGCCCCACCACGACTTGTTGTTTCCTCCAACGAGTCGTGGTACCAATCTGTCAAGTCCACTAGAGATTCTGACAACTTAGACAACGATAGGTGACAACGGGTCATCGTCACTCATGAAGGGTCGTTGGATGACCCGTTACTTCCCTAACTACCAAGTTCCAATGATACCCACGAGTACAAACAACGGCTTGTTGTTTCAAGTAACGAGTCATTGCTCCACCAGCTGCATCCATTGCCACCCGGACTCCTAAAACCATGGCTGGCTCCAACGGGTCGTTGGTTGGACGAGTCCGTCCTGAGCACTTTTTTCTAGTTTTCAACCAACTTCAAATTTTGATCTCGGGTCTAATCTTAGGCATTTTCTGGGTATTACAAAATCGGCAACCCGAACAGTGAAGCGGAGATGGAATTTCGTGAAACATCGAAGGGGCGCCGTCCCTTTCCAGTACACTGAAGGATTCAAGGAGAATTGGCGACCCAACCAGAAAAGCGCCATGTGAAAGTGTGAAATGCCAGTCATTTGTCGTTGTCAACCAGTATACTCGATAGTTATTCTATCATCAGTTTCTCACCCGGAGAAACACCGGATGCATTTTGTGTCGATCAACTTTCAATATTGTTTCTAGAAACGTGCACAGTTAATAGTAGCGGCAGTCACATCGGTGAATCGCTGGTCCATTTCGGTGACTGCTGGTGTGCCTGTGGTGGACTGTCTCTGTTTCCCAGAAAATGCCTAAACCTTCGCACTCCCCCATTTTTCTTTTCTCTTTTTCCCCACTAGATTTAATTCTCCTAAAAACCTCTCCTTCTCACCTAACCTCTATTAATAACTACCACCTAAGCACCCAATCAAATTCCCCCCCTTTTAAACTTAAATAGCCCCAAATCACTTTCATCTTCTGCACACCTCTTTCACCTCAACTCAGTTGTAGTACGCAAGAAGTCAGTGGTGGTATGTTTTTTGCCACTCATGCTGTAAGGTTCCTAATTCTATTGGTGGTACTTTGCTCTTGTTGTGTTTATCTTATGATCTTTCTTTGCTATACATAGGTTGATGTTGGTTTGTGGTGGTCACAAAGTATCTGGGTATCATATGAGTAGACTACTCTCTGAAATTTTCCAATTATAGATTGATTGACACCCTTCTTAAGAGAAATTTGTCGTTTTTGTTGGGTAAGGTTGAAATTGTTATACATCGACATGGGGATAGCCGGTGGGTTAAGGCCAGCTGCTGGCGGACCGCTAGTTGTGTCTCGCTGGTGGGGCACCATGGAGTTTGATATTTTTTCTAACTTCCTATGCCATCAGCGATTCATCAGCGATTCACAGATCTACAACCGCTTTTCGCAGATGGTTAGCTGCTTCCACCTGAAGACTAAAAACTTCCCAACTAATTTCTTTCTTTTTTTTTTTGCTTTGCTCCTGATTTACAAATAGTATCACAATACTAACCTTCATTTGAAGCATCATGTATGTTTCCCTGCACTCTCACACAGGACAAGCATCAATGTACACCAGCAACACACATGTTCGGTTTAGGTTGGAAATAATGGAGGAATATTACATTTCTTTCAAGAAGAAGTCTGTCATCCATAAGAAGCCCAATTTGATGTGGTGTCTTTTAAGATGGCATGCACAAATATATACTACCATATTGGGATGTGCGATTGGGGCCACCATACCGGTTGACCTATATTTTTCAAAACTGGTGTGGGAATTTTATGCATAATATAGAGAAAGGAAATAGCTCCTAAAGAATAAGGGACGCACTGAAACATTACCGTGCCTAACATCAATATGGGTGCGCAGGCGAAAGGTGCCTATAACTCCAGAGGCAATCAATTCACTTTATTGGGTCGAGCCGATCCAATCACACCCAATATTCCACATAAAGGTGGAAGAAAAAGCAAAGCAATTCCAATGGGTAGCCAACATGATTGCAAAGGGTCAACCACAATGGGCCATCTCTAGGGGCCTCATTCATCGTCGTGATTTGAAATTCGAAGGCCCCATGTGGTTAGACTTGGTTTGTGTTAGGTAAGAATACATTGGAAGTCCCAATTGAAGTTTCCATTCTCATTGCTTGCATAATGGATCATGTGCACATAATGTCCAGGAGATTATTTCCTATTAGTTCAAACGAAGGGCCAAGCAGCAGGACAAAACGTTGCCATTCCCTAACCTAGTGAGTATGTTATGTATGCGGGCTGCTTTCCCTTTGTTCCGACCACTACATAGGGAGGTGCAGGCAAACAGTGTGATTACACTGGCCACCAAAACTGACAAAGATGCTCTAGTTATGAAGCAGGCAAAGTGTACAGGAAACAGGACTCCGCCACCACCTTCAGCATCTTCTCACACATCAGCCGCCCCATTCCACACAGCTAAGTTCCACACTCCAACACCTCTTGATTTGCTCAACATAGCACGGAGGGCCAAAATACATGAGAGGCAGCTTGTGCAGTTAGGCAAGGATATCCCATCCATGATACAACTTGCCATTAAGAAAGCCTTGCAACCTACCAAAGATAAGTTGAAAAGCCTATGCTCCACGGTTGAGGTCCTTGAGGACGAAGTGGGTACTTTGAAAAAAGAGGTGGTTGCACTCAATGCATCTCCATCTACTAACTAACCCACCCCTTGTGAACCTGCAGCGCTGCCCGCGTAGCCCGAAGCACCCAGGAGTCCACCGGATGATTGGTGGGTGGGGTATGACAGTGATTCAGCGATAATGTCTGATGAGTAAATATATCATATCCAACATTCACCACCTCCAATGCGCTTGGTGTATGATGTATATCCTTCCTGGGCACTAGACAGAGTGGCAACAATGTCTTACCATGAGCTTCGTACTCTGCCAGACAAATGGGTGGTGCCAGGTCCTGGGAAACTAGTGGAACTTCCACCTGATCCACTACAACCTACGACTGAAGAAACTGCTTCTCGGCACTTGGATGCAACCACATATACTTGGAAGCCGCGACCCAATCACTAACTCAATCAGGCAACCTCTTTCACCTTATTTTCTGTTCTTTTTGATACATTGAGGGCAATGTCTAATTTAGGTTTAGGGGTTGGGATGTTGCAATTGTTTAATAGGGTCCTTAATTTTAATGGCTTTGCTAATTCGCCTTTATAATAGACTTTTTAGTTCCGCAGCTCGGGGAGAAAGTTCCATAATTCAGATAGATAGAAGGGAGAATGTCGCTTTTCATTTCTCATTGTATGAATAAACTTAAAATGTGTGAAAAGTAGGTACTGTCTATGCCATTGGTAAGTAGATCGAAATAGATCTTGTGTAGTCCGAGAAATTTTTCTTGCAAAGACTCGTCCATCAGAAATCCATTTTCTACGATGTGCTTAAAATTCGGAGTTTCATTTAACTGGAAATTTCTATTTGTGTTAAAATACTCTTCCTTTAGGACCCAAAATTCCTTGATGGTTGATGGCTAATGATAAAATGGGGTCTTTACTTTGAATGGCATACATAACTCTAATTTTCTTGTTTTATTGTTCGCCGTTCTAAATAGTAGGATAGTAGATAAAATCCAAGAGTTTTATTCACACCACGGTTCTTTCCCAAGGAGCATATTTTTCATTTTTCTTTCCCTTTTTGTTGTCAAACCGGATGGGCACTTTCCAATGATAGACTGTGTGGCAGCTCTCTTAAGGGAAAATGTCATGTTTCTTTTGAGTATTTTTATGAAGTTGTTTTGAAAAGTACCACCAAAAAAAAATTTGAAATGGAATTTTAAAATGAGGACATGAAAATGAAGATAATTAGCAGATGTTTGAAGCTAGAGAATGGCACTCTTTGTCATACCGTTGTAAATTCTTTGCTTGACTTATGAG
Organism: Datura stramonium; assembly: GCA_018107945.1. Taxonomy (NCBI): domain Eukaryota; kingdom Viridiplantae; phylum Streptophyta; class Magnoliopsida; order Solanales; family Solanaceae; genus Datura; species Datura stramonium. Next base: position 163,237 of record JACEIK010000199.1, on the reverse strand, counting down.
TTTGCCTGCTTTAATGCGCTAACTTGAAATCTTGTGATGAAAATGACTCTTGTGGATCCTTTAAGGGTGATTCCTTGTGTGGTGAGGAATTTTTGATGAGTCTCATGCATGACTTCTTGTCTAGAATTTGCCCCAAGTGTGGCTCAAGGCGAAATCCTGGATGTAGTTGCACCAGAACGTGATTTTAGGCTTTTCTTGGTTGAGCCACTTCACCCATATACCCTCCTTAAACATTGAACTTTATTAGTCAATGTTGAGCTTTAGACCCTTCTTTGGCAACCACATTACAAGCTTTAATACCATTCTTAACACCCCTCTTTATCACCCATCCTCCCTAAGTGCTAGTGATGAAATAGTGCTAAAATAAGGTTTTGAGCCTAAGAAAAAGGGAGTGATAAGAAAAAAAATGAGAAATGAGGCAAAAGCCTAAGTTTGGGAGTATGCAAGGGGAACATGAGAATTTCAGTTTGAGGTAGCACCACATTGTGTCAAAATGCATAAAATGATAAATCTAAAAGAGAAAAGTAATTTGTGTAAGTTGGTGCTTCCTCCTGTGGAGATAAGGCTAATTGTGAGAGCCAAAGGGATTATAAGGAGGGTAATTGAGAAATGAAAATCAGAAACAATGAAAGAAGAGAAATAAAGTGAAGTGATTGGAGGGAGTTGATGGGAGGTATGTTCACAAAAAGCATTAGGGAGGATCTAGTCACTACAACCAATTTTCATCCTACCCTTAACCCAAGGCTCCATCATAACCCGCAAGCCCTAAATGATTCTAAGTGCAGTCGCTCTACAGTAGTGGCGAATTACATGAAGAGCAAGCCTATGCATCAAGTTTTGTGCATGAAACTTTTTTTGGGAGAGTGAGCGTGATTATATCTTCTAAATAATTCCTTGTGTGCATTTAATGATTACATGACAAAAGAATAGGGATTCTTATTTCTGTGAGTGGCACCATCCCTTTTTGAGGAAATAAGTGCATTTAGAATTAATGTGTCGATAGGGCATGAGAAGTGTAAACTCTAAGGAAAGTTTTGAATATGCATTGGTTATGACTTGAGATGCTATGTGTATTTCATGGTTATGCAATACCCTTGTTTTACAAAATGAATCCTCTTGTGAGCACTGTTTGTGAAAGGTGGTAGCCTCTTGAAATATCTTCATTTTTTCATTTTTTAGGGAAATTTTCTTCTCTTTTCCGATGAGATTTGTGAGCATTTTTGGATTTTCATAGAAAGGTGGTTAATGATGTTTAACTTTTTGAGGAGTGGCATGTTTTTATACATCTTAGAATTGCATTATTTGAGGACAAGCAATGGTTCAAGATTGGGTGTTTGATGAGTTGGTAAATTCACCAACTCATTGGACTCTTAAGCCTGAGTTTTGCTTAGTTTTTGAGTTGTTTATGTGGATTTTATTCCCTTTTTGATGTTGTTGTGTGCATATGCCTAATGTGAAGAAAAGAGAAAGAAATGGAGCGAAAAGAAGGAAATGGGTTGAAATTTGGCGTTCTGCCGATTTCCACTGCTTTTGAGAAACAAGCCACAAGCGAAATGCGAGTAGCCAAAAACAACTCACCAGTTCAGTCATCGAATGGCACCTGACTTGATGGATTGAAGGGAAATGATCGGTGGTGCACAGATGGAGATTGGATAAATATCGATGGAACCGCCGCTGACTACTAGAAGGCAGTGAAGTAGCAGGGAATGCAGCTGGTGGTCCACGAATTGCAATCGGCGAACGCCCAGTCGTCCCGCCGATTCCAAAACACTACTCAGGGGCAAAATGTCCAGCACTAAAAAAGAGCGAGAAGATGCCCTATTTTCTTGGATATAAATTCTAGAGAAAGTACTCTATACTGAGGATATCATAGCAGAGCATATCATATCATCTTTTTCCTTTCTTAGCTTTAGAACATTCCTTTAGCAGAGAAAAGGAGATTTTGATTGGTAGACTTTGAAAAGTACTATTCTCTACTTCTTCTTCTTAATAGTAAGGTATAGCCATTGTTGCTGACTATTTTTTAACTTGATTTTACTACTCTTGTTATTGAATTCAATGAGTTTATTGTTGAACGTGCTTCTGAATTTCTTAATCATGAGTAGCTAAATCATTAACTAAAGGTGTGTGATGATGAATACTTAATTAGAGTGGGTATTGCTAGAGTCATCTTTATATTGTTTAAATAAGTAAAAATCTGTTAGATTCTCTTCAATCTATAATGGAAGATCTATTGATTATGATGTGAGTCTATTTGTTCTTACTTAATTGTTGCTTGTAAAAGAATAATTAAGTATTGGAAGAGAATTTAATGGTGGGTATGGATGAGAGATTGTGAAATTGGGCTAGAAATAGACAACATTGCATTCTCACTCCTAATTAGTAGCTAATAGCTAGAAATTATTGCAGCTACAAATCTAAATCTGATCGGGTTGAGCTAATAGTGGCTAGAGGTTTGATAAAATTCTAGTAAGAGGTATATCTAAAGATGAAAAGTTGTAATTACCCATTTCCCCAAGATTATAAACACTAATTGAACTTATAAGATGATCTAGTATGTCCCTATCTAGTTAGTATATCATCTATCTATCTATCTATATATATATATATATATCCAGTGAACTGATTTGAGAAGTCAAGTCTAGATGAATTGAGAAAGTACTAATCGTATATTTAGTACACTAACTCTCAAATTCGAGGGGAAGAAACAAAAAATAGAAAATAAAGTAGTCCAAGGAGAATGAAAGAAAGCAGGAAAATAATATAGGACTTCAAAAAGAACTATTTTTAAAAAAAACGGTAACTGATTTCAAAAAGAACTATAATTGAAAGGATAGGGAAAATACCTCATTTTCATCTTCTTAAAAGGAGTTTATAGTTGATAATTATTTTCCTCCAATTTAATATGCAAGAAAATTCAGAATTGTTGCGTTATTTTCAGAGATTCGCGAAACCTTATTCAATAGCTCAACTCTTGTAATAGACCGTGTTCCTTTTCCATTTGATAGTACTACTTGTTATTACTTATTCCATTGATAAGTATGAATTCATTATTCTCTAATCATGGACCTCAGAAGAATCTATAAATGTCAAAGAGAATTTTATTATTTTCTCCTCTCATCTTTCTTCTATTTCAACTTGATAGGATCATTCAGAGTAAATATAACTTTATATTGGAGAATGAATTGAGGTATAGTTGATAGATTGATTAAATGTTTGGTTGATAGAATGATAGTGGAGCATGGATGGTCTAATAGAAATAGCACCTTTGTAAATTGGTCGTGTTCCACTCTTTGCATTAGCACCCTGACAGGTTCCTGAATAAGACCTGCATAACATTTGCACTCGCTTAGGTACTCAGCGATAAATTTGGAGATTCGAATAAACAAAAAATGGAAAAATAGTATAGAGCATGCCAACAAAATGTAGAGAATGACTTATTATGCATAGGACAAAGATGATTTGGAGTAGTACTTCACATTCGTAAGCTTTTACAGTAGGTATTGGAATGCTTGATCCGTTTATAGGATTGTCAATATATTCTTTTAGATCAGTTTCAAATAAAATCATGTATGGATTTGAGAACGGCAGAATGCAGTTACTATAGAGCATGTTTATGTTTTGATTGCCCTGTAAATTGCAAGCTTAGTATAACTTTTTTTACTTGGGGATGAGTTCACTAGTACACAGCTAGCTATAGCATCTGGAGAAGAATCGATCAGCTTCTTCTTCTCCTCCATGCTAATTTTATTCAACAACTTTCTCGCTTCAAAAACTCAATGGATAACAGACTAGCAGGACAATTGAAATAATCAAAATTACCATGCCACGACAATGAGCCATTTGGTAATACTACAATGAGAGAATCAATTGGGAAGAAATTAATGGACACTTTGTGTTAATTGTATTCACATAGAGTGATAGTATTGTTCCCTTCATCAAAAATTGGGTTATGTAAATAAGATTACAATAGATCCTTCTAACATTTTGAGTTTTGGGTGTCATAACCATCCTTTTTGACATGTATAATATGAAAGTCACAGTGTCTTTATCAATGTGATATAACTTAGTGCCAAGACATCACAATCATGAATACAGTTATCTTCCTGGCCATCTATCAGCTGTCGATCCATCTACTTCTAACTTAGTGTTGTTGACACCCAATTTTGACCTACCTACGCCTTAATATG
>JACEIK010000199.1:107056-144454 GCA_018107945.1 Datura stramonium | reverse complement strand
TAATTAAAGCCCTTACCCGACTCTGGTTACCTAGGAAATAAAGCTTAGGTTAGAACGGTGCCCTAACACACCTTAATTCGTTAGGTGGCGACTCTCTCTTCTTTTCAACCCTTAAGAGACGTCACATGTTGAGTCCCGCTTTCCGCGAGGGGAAAAAGGGGCGCGACAAGTGTAGTTGACAAAAGATCATCTAAACAAACATCAAACAAAATACATCTAATATGTTTGGTCAAATTTCTCGAAAGTCACTGTGATTGATTCAATGATGAAGGCTGTTTCTTGCATTAACTAATGGTGTTAAAAATTATAGTATTGGATGTAATGAAAACCAAAAAAAGGAGAGAGGAGTTACTAACTTGGTCAGCAGAAAAAATTGTGGTCATTCAGTTGAAACGGGCGATGTCATAGGCGCGACATGGGATTGTTGAGAAGCAAGGAATTCTTTTATTTTCTTTATTTCTTTCATCTCATCTTCTAAGGCAACCATTCAAGGATTTATTTGCCTCTCGAGTTGAACGTAGCTCGAACAATAATTCAGCCTTTGAAGAAGTTCCATCTTTCAAGTCTTTCGCCTTTGCTCCACCCCCAAATCCAAATACATGGCTACGAGTTTGAGGTCCACAACATTTTTCTACAATCTCTATGCTTGGTAGAGATGACTCTGATTGAATCATTTCTTGAATCTGAGCCTACAAAACATATCATAAGTAACATATTCTATCATAACCCATAATAATTTAAAGTAATACACATATTCAATTTATCAAACATACATGTTTTTCAGTTGCTTCAGGCTCAACAAGTTGTTATCTTTCTTATGAGTCTCAAAGAAAATTGTTGCCAAATCTGGTGGATTTCCATCTTTTACTCCCTTTATATCAAAGGAAAATATGTCAAATATTACCTCACAATATTTTTTTTAGAAAATATAGGTTTTATGATATTACCTTTTGATAAATGATCTCTCAAATAGGCTTGCTACCAATATGATGAAGCATCTTCAACTTAGCTCGGTATGCTGCATTCCTGCTGCTTCTCGCCTATATTTGTGAAACAATATATAAGCTTAAATGTAAAATTTGAAATAAAGTTAAACATTATACTTAGGTTTGTTTTCAAGTATAGTGGAGAAAAGGTATCTGGAGCTAAGGAGGGAATCAATCTACAGATGCTTTGTCGAAATAAATTATTAAATTAATAGGCATACCTGAAAACTTTCTGAAGGAAAATGTTCTTTTACTAACCACTCTCATTCTTTCTTATATACTCCCTTAGGAATTTTCCTAAGAGCCTGTAGAATTGTCTTATCCTTCACATATTTTGCATGCAAGTGTCCTCTCCATTTGTTCCACAACTCTTTCATCCATTCAATGATATGATCACGATGATCATTCATGTCAACACCCTTAAATTTATCCTACAATAATCGAAAAAATGAGTTGTGTTGATGTATTTCAAGATACTATCAAATTATTCTGTGTTTGCAAAGTAAAAGGCTGAATCAACTTATCATTTATATTTTGCTTAACGCAGGTTGCTAGGTGGGGAGTGCTGAACTAAGAAATGAAGATGCTTGTAATGGTACAGAGTAGAACTACTCGGGTTCTATCATAAACTTCAAAGTTGTGCACACCAATCCAACCAGAAACCTTTAGACATTCAACTTAATACCTTTGTAGTTGACACACTTAATAGAAAGGGAGTTTGGATTGGTTTAATATCTAGTAAAAATATCTTTAAAACTGTTTTTAGTTTGTTTTGGTGTTTGAAAAACACAAAAAATGCTTAAAAGTTAAGTGTTTTTTAAGCTAAAACAAGCTCAAAGCCATAACTAATTGCTTTTTAGCTTAAAAGCTATTTAAGATGAACATAGAGTTGGTATATATATTTTATAGGATGATCCAAAAGGAACAAACATAGAACCAAATGTCACATTGAATATATTTTGATGATGTAGACATTTTTCATCAGAGAAACTCAATTACTCAGTATATTATTTCTTCATTTCAACCATTTCTATCTCATGTCACTGGTTTCTATTAATAGTGATAACAAGTTTATGAAAATTTTAGTCATTTTAAAAGAAAAAGTGATCTTATACCACTTAAAAAAATGTTTTTCAACATTAATACTTTAAAATTCAGCTACTCCGAATAGGCTCTATATTTCTATAATGAATGAACACATAGGTACTTTTTCTTTTACAAGAATAATAAGTAAATTTATCTTATATCAAAAAAATATAAGAAAAAAGGCCACTGTAATTGTATAAAAGATTTGCACCCTATGGTTGATAAGCAAATAGTGGTCTCCACTACTCCCCACCCAGCCTAAATGAAAATAACATAAACAGATCCATAAGATTAAATATTCAAGTCCGGGATATGAGACAAGGCTGCTAGTCATTGGATTTTAAGTAGTTAAATTCCTATAAAGTCATACCCAAAAATAGTTACGGGTTATCATTTATAGGCAAGATAACTAGCCTTCATGAAGATATAACAAGCACACTTGGGATAATTGAGATCATATAAGGAATAAAAGCAGAGCCTCATGACTTGAACAGGTCCATATAACACAACATAAATAGATCAGGCGACCCAAATAAGTGAACAGAAACATATTTATGAATAAAAGATTAACAATTTAAGTCTTTTAAACCATAGTGCATTTACAACATACAAAAATACTTCCCAAGGACCTAGCCTAGACATGTACAAGAACTTTTAATTAAAACACAAAAAATAGCATAAATCCTTTTCAAGCTATTTAATATGCTAGGTGAAAGCACAAGTCTGTTTCATTTGTTACCTCAAAAGCTGCCCTTTCTTGCTTAATATTATTCTATGATGATACTTCCAGCGGATACATATTACGATCACGAACTATTTTTTTCAAGTGCCTCGAAAACACTTTACTATTTGTTCCAATTGTTTGATAATTGTAAAAGGTTACTTTCATTTTTTGTCCAACTTCAAGTGATGCAACTTCTTTGCACTTGTTCGTCCCTCAAACTCTTTTGACCTTTCTAGGATTAGATGAACCTACAGTTTCATAATTAAGTAAAATCTAGAGCAGTAAAATTCAGTTCTACAAATTACACTACGAATGAATTCAAAATATCATACCTATTTCAGTTGTTTGCGAGTGTTGCACAACTTGATCAGTAGATGGAGGAGGTAATGAAACATTAGTTTGCATATGCTCTTTCTCAAAAACCAAGGATGTTTTATCCATAGTTCGCATTTCTTGAGTAGAAGATATGGTAGAATTTGATCTTGTTCTTTTAGAAGAAGTTTGCATACATTGATTAGGATAAAGAGCAGTTTTTCTTAAAAAACCCACTTCATTTTCAGAATTCCTTGAAAAGGAGCACAAAGATGTAGATGTTTGCTGCCGTCCCTTTCCTGTAACATCTGGACTTGAGAAATCATATTAGTAAAGTTTTGATATTTAATTAATTTATGTTATATATGCAATTAAAAACACAATAGATATGAAAAAACTTGTTTCAACTTATTAGATGTAGTGCTTAACTTGATCAGTAGATGGAGGCAATGGAATATTAACTTTCATATACTCTTTTTCAAGAAACATGGAGTTTTTTTGTAGTGTTTCCATTCCTTGACCGGAAGACATGGTAGAGTTTTTAACCTCTTGTTCTCGTTCCTTCCCTATAGCATCTGGAGAAAAAAACCTTATTACTAATACTTTATAATTTAAATTTAGTTATGCTAATTAAGAGTAGTAGATTTAAAAAATTTTACTTGCTTCGATTATTTGAATGTATTATTTAACTATATCACTTGATTGAGAAAATAAACCATTAGTTGACATGTTATTTTTCTCAACTAATGAATTAAGCCCTCATCCTCCTCTCTTTCCTATAGCACCAGGCGCGATGAATGAATATTTGGAAGTAGTCTTCATAGTTGATCCCACCTCATTTTTAATTTTTGATGGTTTCATCTTGAACCTATAAAGATTCAAAAGTAAAAACATTAAGAGTAAATATGTGACAATGTAGTAATAAAAGAAATTATGCCATCAGAATATATAATAATGAATATATTAATTCATAAAGAGATACATCACCTCATCAGTTCTTTTTCTTTTTTTTTTTTGTGAAGGATTTTCAAATCTACAATATCATCATCCATTTGTTTCACAATCTCATAGGAATCACGAGGTTGGGTCTTTCTCACTATATGCCATCCTTTGTTGGAATTATCATTAGCATAAAACACTTGAAATACTTGGTTCGCTAAAACAAAAGGCTCATTTGTTTTCAAGAATCTGTTGGGATTAATACTCACGAAGTCATACTTGTCTCTTTTAACCGCTTTTGTTTTGACATACACATTAAACAAATTACATCGAAACAAAGTCACTCTTCTATCTGTTACAAATTGCAACTCAATCACATCTGTCAAAACTCCATAGTAATCAAGATTCTCACTATCTTTATCATTCTCACCAACTACAACAACACCACAATTTTGAGTCCTTAGAATTTTATCATAATCTACTACATGAAATCTATATCCATTAATAATATAACCATTAGAACATGTTGAATACTTGGTCGGACCGCGTGAAAGTGAAAGCAGATCTTCCATGATTCGACTATCATCTCTTTTATGCAGTTGTGCGACCTATCAATAAGGTTAAGTTGAATATTTTAAAATGAGTAATATAATATTAAAATGTCAACATTTGATGTTTATGTATTACTCACCCTAACTTTATACCATTCAATAAATTGTTGGTTCCACTCTGAATCATATAATTGTTGAGACCTTGGAGAATACATAAAAATTAGATTATAAAAAAATAAATGATAAGAAAAACACTAAGATGCACACAACTTGTTACAATTAGATGCATACAACTGAGATGAACTCTAACGTTGCACTTTGGACCTATGCTTCTTTATTAGTTAATATACTGCAATAAACAATCAGATGACTATATGATATATAAAAAATTATAAATTCCCTATGTCCTCAACATACCATCCATGCCTCCACTTCTGTGTCTCTCTGAACAAATTCTTTTAGAATCCCAGGATTTCAACATTTTAATATTTATTTCAACTACTACTTAGAAAATACGCATGTTAATCTAATATCTTAAACTCCCTGTTCATTCAAATGGTGTCTCATAAAATATACATAGGAACTTATCAAAAATAAAACATACAGAGGAAGTATTCCAACCAAATGCGTAGAAGTAATTCAATTTCTTTACACTTTCCATTCTCTATCTGCCAAAACTAGTTGTCAATTGTTATTTTATATAAGTTAAATATCAATTACTTTATCCTCACTAAAAAATAAAGTTCCAAACATCATTTTCTTTTAAATGGTACAAGTACATCAAACAACAAGAGACATTATCAAATAATATTGCCATATTACTTTTCATTTGATTGATCAAAAAGCACAATCGTCACAGTAGAATGCAGAATAGACATGAGGCACATACTGATCTCGCCAGATAAAAGTTAGCTCCAGATATTCCATTACAAGTCAAAGGGGTGCAATATACATCTGGAAGTGACTAATTATTTGTATGCAAATATTGCAGTATGCTATTAGTTTCTCTTCTCCTTCCGGTCCTTATCCCTCAAAGTATCTTTGCTTTACATTTATTGGTAGGAAATCTTATGCAGAAAATTATGTGATTTATTTTACTCTTTTTAAGTATAAATTATAATTGTTTTGTCTAACTTTATCATCGATATGCTTTCAGGTTCAAATCTGATGACAAAGATATGAAAATCAATTTGGCAATTTCAGTTGTATTTGTGGATAAAAAAATAATTACCCCTCTATTCCATTGTGGTTATCGTGTTTTTCTTTTAGGATGCTAGTTCACAAATTGTTTTAGTATAAATCGTGGATAAATTCATATGGAAGTGTAATTTAGAAAATTCATAAAATTATATGAAGAATTCTTAAATTGGAAGTATTTTCCTTTTAAAATATAAAATAGATATGGTTGACTTGAAAAGTCACAATCTTTTGAGACAAAGACTAGTTATTTCCATCTTCTGTGAGGGTGTTCTTTCAAATTTTTCTACGTTAATGTATCTGTGGTTCTATTTTGTATTGGTTTTCTAGGTGACATGCACTATCCAGGTTACAATAGAAGTGTTATATTTTTAATTGGACAGTTTATATGTGCTTATTAGAATCATTATGGTGTCTTGGATGTTTTATAATTGTCGTAGATGACAAGTACAACTGCAGTAGCTCCAAATATTTGTTTTCATTCAAGCATGGTTTCACCCTACATAAAATACATGAAAGCTTACTGATGTTTCAACCTGCCTCTGCCTGCATCCACTTCTCTGAGTTCTTTTTCAAGTTTTGCACTTTTAATCATTTGGTAATTAAAGAGTTATATAGTCAGCCTTCCGGGTCTTTTAAGAGTTACAATGAAATTGTACAAATATGAGTATCTTATGTTTTAATTGAAGGGATTTATACAAATTAATCTAAAATTAAATTATCATTCAGATACAGTAAACATCATATAAAGTAACCAATCATCAGGAAGAACTGAGTTAAAGACATTTTTAGTGCCTAAAATTTGTGCTTGAAGGTTCGGCCTACCTTGAGATGAATCTCATTGTTTAAGTCTTCAATCTCTTTGGGGGTATGCACTGTTCCTAAAAATTAATACCCGGAAGAAGAAACTTTGTATTGCAATGAGTAATGTTTCATAAATGGAAGATAATAGAAGTAATTTTCGTTGCCAGGAAAAAAAGATAATTTATTAATCACGGTCACCACTCTCTGTTAAATGCATTTTTAATTCTTGATTTACTGAAATATTGATCTGCATGCTCAAAATGATACTCTGTTATTTTATATATTAACTTTTGCAGATAGCTTGGGTTTATATAAAGCATAATTGTTATATCCCGGAAACTTAAAGATCGGACCCGGGAGTTAAAAATAAAAAAAATGTGAAATTGGTGTTGCAGGTACAGGACGAGTAGTGGGACGACTCGTGAGGATAGCCCATGAGCCGTCAGGTGACTCGTGGGGAGATCAGTGAAGATCAGGGATGTTTTGAAGAGAATGTTCCCCATGGGAATGGCAACGACTCGTGGTTAGACCCCACGAGTCATCAGGTCAGCCGTGGGGTGGGTTAGAAGGAAAGAAGGGGAAATTAAGGCAGTGTACCTAACGGAAGCTGACCACGACTCATTGGGTGAGGTAACGAGTCATTGTGTAAGTCATGTGGTGATTTATGTGTAAAGTGAAGTAATTGAGGCAGTGTACTTGAAGAGATAGGAAACGAGTCATTGCCAAGGACCACGATCAGTCAGGTCGTCCGTTAGGACCACCTGACAGTATTTTCCTGTGAATTTAGTAAGGGTCTTTTCATAATTCCTAAGTTCCTAAGACCTATACTACGTCGTTTAAGGATTTTTTAAAAAGGGTTTTAAGAGGGGAAAACCTATTCTAAGTTATTTAACTCCATGCATGCAAACTTGAGAGGTTGAAGAAGTGATTTACAGCAAGTCTTCAAAGTTTCCATTGGAATCTCATCTTGGACAATCAGAGAAGTGGTAGAATAATCCCTTCCAGGTATGTAGGATTATGAGTGGGTGTCTTCTTCCACACCCATGCCCAATCTCTATCGAATCATGAAAATCTCCTATGATCAAGTGTTGGGTTTTTACCCGAATGCATGAATATTCAATTTCTTTACATGGATATGAATTGATTATGATTTTATTATCGAATTGTGAAGCATGGGCTGATTTTAAAATGATTTCAATTAATATTATGTTTCTAGATTTTATGATGTTGAAGCCCATTGATGATATGATCATGAAAAGTAGGATTTACGAAGTAAATGTGATAATGATGAGAAAATATAATGCAAAGGATGATTTAAAACTACCCATGTCTATAACTATGTCTTCAATGAGAATTGAACAATTCTAAGTATGATAAAGCTTTGGGGAAATATGCACATGTTGATTTCAAATGATGATTTTCCCAAAATAAGCTTACCGCATTGTTTTGGAGTGAAGCCTCCCAAATTTCATATTTTAGCTTGTGGTATGTTTGAGTTAAATCTTCCTATGTATAGATTACCACATGGTTTCGGAGCAAGGGCTCCCAAGTATGTTCATCTTGTGGTATATTTTGAACTAAAGTTTCTCATATTCATGAATTCGATTGAGATCTATGTTATTATTGAGCTTCATTTTCATCTTGAGCTTTGTTAATAGATGATATTGAGCTTCATCAATAGATGATGTTGAGCTTCGTTATATACGATGTAGAGCATATGCATATTTTCGGGAGAAGAGTCTAGCACCGAGCGGGCTAAGTGTCGATCACCCTATGCCCCAGAACTACGCGCCAACATAAGTTGATACTATTATATGTCTTGGGGCCTCCCTTATGAGCTTCCCCTTGCCCAAATAGGCCTTCAGCTTGATATCGATATCATGGGCACGTAAGCTCTATCGTGGTATGTCGGTTAAGTGACGAGTCTCTCATTGTCTTATATGATTCTAAACTTGCATATTCATTACTCATGGTTATTATATACTCATGCATGTTCTGAAAGCAAGGTTTGACTCTATATTCATCTTTTCCATAAATGTTATATTTCAGCTTTGAGTCATTCGAGGCTGTTGATGTTATAAAGCTATGTATTTTCATGTTATGAAAAGATCATGATTTTAGAAATGATTCATGCAAGCCCTACTCTCAGCATACAGATATTATGTTTAACTACTGCATTGTGTTCAAATGATTTTCACTTACTTTTTATGATTTTACTTACCTTGCATACTCGAAACATTTCACGTACTGACCACATACTTTATATGCTGTATCATTTCATGATACAGGACCCAGCTCTCAGGCTCACCCTCCTCAATAGCTCTTCAAAGTTTGTTATCAGCTTATTTGGTGAGTCCTCATGTTCTGAGGCCATATGTTCAGACTCTATTGTTCCCTTTCAGTTTTAGTATTGTAGGGTTAGTTGGGGTATTGTCCCATCAACCCGTCTTTAATGATTAGAGGCTTTTCATACTATATGTTTTATTCAAACGTCATATATGGATCATGTACATCTTTTCTTTGTTATTATGCCATGATTTCATTTCCTTATGTTAAGTCCTCTACTTATGTGAATGAATTAGATGTATTCGCATGCCATGGGCTGACTTGGAGTCTCTCGGGGCTCCTTGTCCCGTGTTACCATCTGGGTCTACTTTCAGATCGTGACAAACTTGGTATCAGAGCCATAGGTTTTGAAGTGTCCTAGGGTGTCTGAAAGTCGCGTTAAGTAGAGTATTTTTCATGGGTGTGAAGCACGCCACACTTATGATAAAGAGGCTACGAGACGTTTATAAAATGTTCCCTTCTTTGATAATCCATGTCGTGCGATGAAAAGTCTTTCTATCCTTCTAATTCGTGTTATTTGTGATTGTAGAATCATGGCTCCTCGAAGAATGAACTGAAGGAGGAATGGAGGTGGTGAAATCCACAAGGATGGAAATGGTTATGGGCACCAGCCAGCCCCAATAGTTCAGGAGACTCAGGCACCGGAGCCGGCTGCCCATGTTGAGCTCCGAGCGGCTATTCAGATGCTTGCGCAGGCCTTGACCACTCAGGTCAATCAGCAGTCCATTGCGCATGTCCTGCAAAATGGAATGCAGCGACGGCTCGAGTCAGGGATTTCTTGAGGATGAATCCTCCTGAGTTCACGGGGTCGAAGGTAGATAAGGACCCACATGAGTTCATAGATGAGATTATCAAGATCACCCAAATCATGGGGGTGAATGGGGCGGATTGCACCGTGTTAGCCTCTTATCAGCTAAAAGGAGTCGCACATATCTAGTTTCGTCAATGGAAGGATAGCAGGGTCGTAGGAGCAGGTCCGGTCACTTGGGAAGAGTTTCAGGTTGCATTTCTAGACCGGTTCTTCCCTCGGGAGATGAGGGAGTTGAAAGCAGCTGAGTTTGTGAATTTGAAGAAAGGGAGAATGACTATACAAGAGTATGTCCTTGAGTTCACTCTCTTTTCAAAATATGCTCGGGAGTTGGTAGCTGATCAGAGGATGCAGGCGAGTAGATTCGTCCATGGAGTCACAGGTTATTTCGACAAAGACTATAGGACAGCCACGCTACACCAGGATATGAACTTTCCTCGGATAGTGTTGTACGCTCAGTAGATGGAGGCGGCACCATTCGAGAGAAAGGGAGGCTAAGAGGGCCAGGACCGCGAACCACAAATTCTCTCAGCAGAGGTCCGGTGGTGGGCACCGACAGCAGATCCACCAGAGATTATCGACCCCAACTTCTTCAGCATTGAGTGTTCCATCCAGGCCCAGGCATGATAAGAGAGGGAGGGAATCAAGCCCGAGGGGTCATAGCAATAGGCCCGCAAATTCCAGTATCCCAGCTTGTCGCAAGTGTGGGCGAGGGAACATAGGCTAGTGTTTGGCAGGTTTAGGAGCTTGTTTTTTATGTGGGCAGCCCAAACACATGCTCAGAGATTGTCCAGCTGTGAGACAGGATCAGGTTGGGGGCTGAGGCCCAGCTTCTAGCTCAGCAGCCCCTTCCACACACTCAGCACATCAAGGGGAATTTACTAGCACACCTGGCGGTCAGCGCCAGAACAGATTCTATGCTTTAGCAACTAGTCAGGAGCAGGAGGCCTCCCCAGATATGGTCATTGGTATGTTGAAAGCTTTCCATGTTGATGTATATGCTTTGCTAGATTCGGGGAATACCCTGTCTTTTGTAACACCTTATATGGTCAGTATCTTCCGAGTCAATCCCGATGTCTTGTCAGAACCCTTCTCAGTTTCCGCTCCAATAGGTGACTCAGTTATAGCTAGACGGGTGTATAGAGATTTCCCAGTCTCAATCCTTCATAAGGTCACCTCAGCAGTTTTGATAGAGTTAGCCATGACCAATTTCGATGTTATTCTCGGCATGGATTGGCTAATTGCATGCTATTCTTTAGTTAATTGTAGAACTCAGTCAGTAGAATTCCTCTTTCTGGGTGAGCCAGTCTTAGAATGGAACGGTAGTTCAGCTGTGCTTGTAGGTCGATTCATTTCCTACCTTAAGGCCAGGAATATGATTTCTAAGGATTGCGTGTACCATCTAGTAAGGGTTAAGGAAATTGAGTCCAAGATCCCAACCATCCAATATATACCAGTAGTACGTGAATATCCAGAGGTCGTTCTTGATGATTTTCCAGGTGTGCCTCCCAAGCGAGAGATTGATTTCGGTATTGACCTTCTTCCCGACATGTAACCTATATCTATTCCTCACTACAGAATGGCTCTAATCGAGCTAAAAGAGATGAAAGAGAAATTGAAGGACTTGTTAAATAAGGGTTTCATTAGACCGAGCAAGTCTCCATGGGAGCACCAGTTCTCTTCGTCTGAAAGAAGGATGGTTCCCTTCGCATGTGTATTGACTATCGGCAATTGAACAAGGTCACCATTAAAAACAGGTATCCTCTGCCCAAGATCGATGATCTATTTGATCAACTTCTGGATGCTAAGTGTTTCTCAAAGATAGACCTTAGGTCCGGGCATCTTAACCCAGGGTTCGGGAGTGTGATGTCCCAAAAACGGCCTTCAGGACATGGTATGGTCATTACGAGTTTATAGTTATGTCTTTTGGACTAACCAATGCTCCTGCAACTTTCATGGATCTGATGAATAGGGTGTTCAAGAAATATCAGACATGTTCATGATTATGTTCATCGATGATATTCTTCTATACTCTCGAAGCGAGGAGGAGCATGCCGCTCATTTGAGAGCAGTGCTGCAGACTCTCAAGGATCGCCAGTTGTATACAAAGTTCAACAAGTATGAGTTTTGGTTGAACTCGGTTGCATTTTTTGGCCATGTGGTATCGGGTGAGGGCATAAAAGTAGATTCTCAGAAAATCAAAGCAGTGAAGAATTGGCCTAGACCGGTGAATCCTTCAGATATTTGGAGTTTCTTGGGCCTAGCTGGCTACTACCGAAGGTTTGTTGAGGTTTTTTCATCAATTGCTGCACCATATTTGACTTAGAAAAAGGTAAGGTTTCAATGGTCGGAGGCTGGTGAGAAGAGCTTCCAACAATTGAAGACTCGACTCACTACCGCACTAGTGTTGGCTCTACCTGAGGGTACGGACGGTTTTGTTATGTATTGTGATGCTTTGAGAATTGGACTCGGGTGTGTATTGATGCAACGGGGTAAGGTAATAGCATATGCCTCTAGACAGTTAAATATCCATGAGAAGAATTACCGAACCCATGATCTAGAGTTGACAACGGTGGTATTTGCTTGAAGATATGGCGACATTACTTATATGGGGTCCACGTGGATGTATTTATGGATCACAAGAGTCTACAATATGTTTTCATTCAGAAGGATCATAATCTACGACAAAGGAGGTGGTTAGAGCTACTCAAAGACTATGATATGAGTGTCTTTACCACCTGGGTAAGGCTAATGTGGTAGCGGACACACTTAATAGGCTCTCTATGGAGAGTGTGTCCCACGTGGAGGAAGGAAAGAAAAAGCTAGCAAAAGATGTCCATCGACTTGCAAGGTTGGGAATGAGGTTGGGCGACTGAACCGATGGTGGTGGTGTTGTGCATAATGGATTAGAATCGTCATTGTTGGTTGATGTGAAATCTAGGAAAGATAAGGACCTGATTTTTAGGAAACTGAAGGAAGTTGTTCGGATTCATAAGGTGGAGCTTTTCTCCCAAGGGGGAGATGGTGTGCTTTGGTACCAGGGTCACCTGTGTGTTCCAAATGTTGATGGTTTGAAGAGGCAGATATTGCATGAGGCACATGGTAGCAGATATTCTATCCATCCGGGATCCACGAAGATGTATCGTGATTTACGAGAAATCTATTGGTGGGATGGCATGAATTAGGATAATGCAGAGTTTGTAACCAGGTGTCCAAATTGCCAACAAGTAAAGGTTGAACATCAAAGGCCGGGAGGAGTACTTCAGGATATTAGCATTCCTACTTGGAAGTGGGAAGAAATCAACATGGATTTCATAACAAGATTACCTCATACTCGCCGACACTACGATTATATTTGGGTGGTGGTAGATAGGTTGACCAAGGTTGCACACTTTCTATCGGTCAAAACCACAGATTCAGCGGATGATTACGCCAAATTGTATATCCGGGAGTTGGTGCGATTACATGGAGTACCCTTGTCTATTATCTTAGATCGAGGTACTCCGTTTACCTCTCTGTTTTGGCAGTCTTTTCAGAAGGGTCTTGGGACTCAAATTAAGCTCAGTACTGCCTTTCATCCGCAAAAAGATGGCCAGGAAGAACGAACAATTCAGACTCTCGAGGACATGTTGAAAGCATGTGTGCTCGATTTCAAGGGTAGTTGGGATGATCATTTGCCTATGATCAAGTTTGCCTACAATAACAACTATCACTCCAGTATCCAAATGGCACCATTCAAGGCTCTCTATGGGCGAAGATGTAGATCGCCCATCGGATGGTTTGAGGTTGGTGAGGCAGCTATGATAGGGCCAGATTCGATTCATGAGGCTATGGTGAAGGTTCAAATGATAAGGGAAAGGCTGAAAACTGTTTAGACTTGTCAAAAGTCATATGCTGATGTGAGGAGAAGATATTTGGAGTTCGAAGTAGACGATTGGGTATTTCAAAAGGTATCTCCCATAAAGGGAGTCATGCGGTTTGGAAAGAAAGGAACACTTAGTCCCCGCTATGTTGGTCCCCACCGGGTTATGAGAAGAGTTGGTAAGATAGCATATGATTTGGACTTTCCATCAGAGTTATCTTCAATTCATCCCATCTTCCGTGTATCGCTCTTGAAAAAGTGCTTGGGTAATCCATCTTTAGTTGTCCCGGTGGAAAGTGTTGGTGTGAGAGATAGCCTCAGTTATCAGGAAATTCCAGTTGCAATCTTGGATTTTCAGGTTCAGGGGCTAAGGAACAAAGAAGTAGCTTCAGTGAAGGTGTTATGGAGAACTCAACATGTTAAAGGAGCTATGTGGGAAGCTGAAGCGGATATGATGGCTAAATACCCTCACCCATTCCCTACCATCTCAGTTTCAGTTTGAGTTATCAGCTTTTTCCCTAATTCTCTCATCATCTTCCATGTTCAGTTCATGTGCGCATGTTTGATTTATGTTATGATAAATGTATGTGATGTCTGAATTCGGTTTAGCTATGTAGTTCTTTTCGGAGGTAGTCATTCCGTCAGTTTTTGATTTAAATGATCACTATTTGCATATGATGATTGTATGTTTCTATTTTATGTTTGTTTCCAACATTCTAGGATAAATGTTCCTGGGGGGGGGGGGAGATATTGTTATACCCCAGAAACATAAATATCGGACCCAGAAGTTAAAACGGGAAAAATGTGAAATTGGTGTTGCAAGTACAGGACAAGTCGCGGGACGATTTGTGCAGACAGCCCACGAGCTGTCAGGTGACTCATGGGGAGACCAGTGAAGAGCAGGGAAGTTTTGAAGAGAAGGTTCCCCACGGGCGTGGCAACGGCTCATGGTCAGACCCCATGAGTCGTCAGGTCAGCCGTGGGGTGGGTTAAAAGGAAAGAAGGGGAAATTAAGGCAGTGTACCTAACGGAAGCTGACCACAACTCGTTGGGTGAGGTAATGAGTCTTGGTGTAAGTTGTGGGGTGTTTTATGTGTAAAGTGAAGTAATTGAGGTAGTGTACTTGACGAGCTAGGCAACGAGTCATTGCCAAGGACCACGATCTATCAGGTCGTCCGTTAGGACCACCTAGCAGTATTTTCCTGCGAATTTAGTATGGGTCTTTTCGGAATTCCTAAGTTCCTAAGACCTATACTACATCGTTTGAGGCTCGTATTGAAGGGTTTTAAGAAAGGAAAACCTATTCTAAGTTATTTCACTCCATGCATGCAAACTTGAGAGGTTGAAGAGGTGATTTAGAGCAAGTCTTTAAGGTTTCCATTGGAATCTCATCTTGGGCAATCAGAGAAGTGGTAGAATCATCCCTTCCAGGTACATAGGGTTATGAGTGGGTGTCTTCTTCCACACCCATGCCCAATCTCTATCGAATCATGAAAATCTCCTATGATCAAGTGTGGGGTTTTTACCCGAATGCATGAATATTCAATTTCTTTACATGGGTATGAATTGATTATGATTTTATTATCGAATTATGAAGAATGGACTGATTTTACAATGATTTCAATTAAAATTATGTTTCTAGCTTTTATGAATGTTGAAGCCCATTGATGATATGATCATGAAAAGTAAGATTTTATGAAGTAATTGTGATAATGATGAGATAATATGATGCAAAGCATGATTTCAAACTACCCATGTCTAAAACCATGTCTTTAATGAGAATTGAGCAATTCTAAGTATGATAAAGCTTTGGGGAAATGCCCACATGTTGATTTCAAATGATGATTTTCCCGAAATAAGCTTACCGCATTGTTTTGGAGTGAAGCCTCCCAAATTCAATATTTTAGCTTGTGGTATGTTTGAGTTAATTCTTCCTACGTATAGCTTACCACATGGATTTGGAGCAAGGGCTCCCAAGTATGTTCATCTTGTGGTATGTTTTGAACTAAAGTTTCTCATATGCATGAATTCGATTAAGATGTATGTTATTGTTGAGCTTCGATTTCATACGATGTTTAGTTTATGCATTCCATCTTAAGCTTCTTCAATTGACGATGTTGAGCTTCGTTATATACGATGTAGAGCATATGCATGTTTTTGGGAGAAAAGTCTAGCACCGAGCAGGCTAATGGTCGACCCTGTGCCACAGAACTATGCGCCAATGTAGGTTGATATTATTATATGTATTGGGACCTCCAATGTAAGCTTCCCCTTGCCCTAATGGGCCTTCAACTTGATATTGATATCATGGTAACGTCCTTATCCCCGGCAAGGTTTTGGATGGCTCTGCCCACTTGAGTGTGATAGTCAGGACCACGTAAGCTCCATCGTGGTATGTCGGTTAAATGACGAGTCTCCCATTGTCTTATATTTATAAACTTGCATATTCATTACTCATGGTTATTATATACTCATGCATGTTCTAAAATCAAGGTTTGACTCTATATCCAGCTTTTCCATAAATGTTATATTTCATCTTTGAGTTATTCGAGGCAGTTGATGTTATAAAGTTATGTATTTTCATGTTATGAAAAGATCATGATTTCTGAAATGATGAATGCAAGCCCTACTCTTTGATTGTTGATATTATGTTTAACTACTTCATTGTGTTCAAATGATTTTCACTTACTTTAACGGTTTTACTTACCTTGCATACTTGGTACATTCCATGTACTGACCGCATACTTTCTATGTTGTATCATTTCATGATACAAGACCCGACCCTCAGGCTCATCCTCCTCAGTAGCTCTTCAGAGTTCATGATCAACTTATTTGGTGAGTCCTCATGTTCCGAGGGCCATATGTTCAGACTCTATTGCTCCCTTTCAGTTTCAGTATTGTAGGGGTTAGTTGGGGTATTGTTCCATCAACCTGTCTTTAATGATTAGAGGCTTTTCAGACTATAAGTTGTATTCAGCCATCATGTATCGTATTTTCTCCGTTATTATTCCATGATTTCATTTCCTTATGTTAATTCTTCCGCTTATATGAATTAATTAGATGCATGCTCATGCCATGGGTCGACTTGGGTCTCTCGGGGCTCCTTGACCCATGTTACGATTCGGGTCGTGACAATAATGTTGAATGAAAGTCTTTATAGTTTTTGGCCTTCATCTTTGTATATAGTATATTTGAGAAATTAAAAGAATTTGAGCCTCCAAATCTCATATTTACAGTAAGTATACATAAAATAGCAATATTGTCCTTTTCACTTCTTCTGCTACCGATTGCAATTGTATCTCCTAACATGTCCATCATTAATATGAAGTTACTGAAAATTAGCATTTCTTTCCATTCTGTATTTACGAAAACTAGTTGTCAATTGTTATATTTTACAAGTTAAATATCAAGTAAACAAGATTTCATTAATTTGCAAAAGCTACACCACATATAAAGCAGATATCAACTAGTAATACCACTACTACTAGGTTATGGAATTCTAATACACATCTAGGAATTGATAATTACAAAGCAGCGCAATTTCTAGTACAATCATCAAAGCAGAGTAGCACACATGGAAATTCATCTCTCTAGATGAAAGGTTCTTTTTAAAAACAAACAGTCTCTTCTCAGATCTCTGTCTCGTCAAAATCCAAAGACTTCCATACAAAGGATTCTCATAGATATATAGTAGATGTTAACAAGAATATTGACAATTTTGTTTATAGCTGATTCAAATTGACACTAATCTTGATTGTTTCAAAAAATTATGGTCTCTATTTCATCTAATACTCCCACAAAGTTATCTAAGACTCTTGGTGCTTCACTAACTAGTCGTTTGTTTTCCAATAAAGTGAATTTACTATAATTTAGGGAAGAAAACGAGCAACTTGATGGAAGAGAAGCATACCTGGAATTCTGGATTGAGTGAGATGAAAGCAGAGACTAGCTAGGGCAAGCTATGATGAGTCAACCCAAGAGAGAAGACACCGCTGAGAATTGCTACGAACAATAGGCTACTATGGCAAATTTTGTGACCGTTGTGTTTTTGATAGAGAATATACCGTTTTTACAAAATTTAGAAAAAATTATTAATTAGTTTAGTGCCTGATCAGTTTCAGCGAAAATAAAGTTTTATTTTTTATTAAATTTTTAATATTATATTTTGGCGGCACTTTTTTTCCTGTTGAAGGTTCCAATTACAATTTAGGACCGGTTATTAATTTTCTTAGGACCAGATTTTGTACCTTCGCAATAAAATATAGAATTAAGGACCAAAATATAATCTTGTCCAAATACATATACTTTTAGAGACGGGACTATTAACTCATCGCTAATATTGGTCTTAAATAAGGCTTTTTCTTGTAGTGTCTAGGTGCTGCTGCTGTGGATGAGGAATCTGAAACCTTAACAAGTGCAGGAATGTCGGATGCATCTGTAACCTCAGGCTGGCTACCAATCTCTCCGGCCTCTGTGGGCTCTACCTGAACTCGGTAAATAATGCAGCCTCAGTCTGCATTCCGCTGCTCAATGCCTCTGCCAATGAACTCACTCCAGCGAATGCGGTAGACTAACTCCTCGCTCTCGATCCCAGGATTGTCTCGTCTCTTATCAACCCGATATTGGTGATCTTATGGACCACCACTCGTTGATAAACCAATGACAATTCTGGCACCTTTGACCCTGACAGAGTCGATCAATGAGGCATTGAAAGGGAATGTAATGCTTTCTACCATCACCCGCTCTCGAATCTCTTCGGCAATATTCCGCGGGAGGTTTATGGCATACCCCTCCATGATGCTCGCTACCAGTGCAGCTTTGTCAGGTGAAAGCACATTGTCGTTGTTGGTCGGTACCAGCCTGCGTCGAACTAATGACCACCAGAATTTAGCTTGGAAGTTCAGTGTGGCCTTTTTTATCTGTGACTCGGTGTCATGCAACCACTCAACTAACGGACCTTGTGTGGAAATGATGCGTGACATCCAAGTGTACTGCATGATACGTTCTTCACTTTTCACCTTCTTGATTTTGACTTTCTTGAGTTCAAACAGTCTGTGATAAAACTCGGTTGTGTTCATTGGGGCCTGATAGTCTAGACCATTGAGAAGCCTAGAGATGGTCCTCTTAGAGATGTCTACAGGTGTCTCCCGGACCAACACCTACGTCAATGCGGACCTCTTCTTCCAGTCTTTGCCTCCAAAAGCCAAATGTTGAAACGTGGCTGTGTAGGCGACATAAAAATCTCTGACCAGGCAAGGGCTATAGCTCCCCGATGGCTCAGTTAACCACCCAAATGTATATCTATCAAATAATGCCTACAACTCGGGGAGGTCCTTTAGCCCTGTGGTGACCATTCTGGGCTCCTCATAAATGCTCCTTTTCAGGTGGCCCTTGTCATTAGGAGAAATGTCCCTGTTGTAAATGGCCCGCATACCGTGAACACACCATCACCTCACCCTTCGTGGTTGATCATTGGATGTATTTGAATTCTCTGTCAACTCATCATCTGTGCTCCCCTATTGAGAACGTGATTTATCAACACCCTTTGCATTTGTCGTAGCTGTGGTGCCCTCAGGAGAAATAGGGACTGTGGCCCCAACATTCTCTTCTGCTTGGCTAGGTGGGTCTCTTGCAAGTGGAGTAGGAGAATCAACCAGGGCTGTCGGATTTGTAGGGCATTGTGTCCTAGCCCTGGTGGATCTCCTCTCAAGCTGCTGTTTTGAAACTTCATATTCCTCCACCGAGCCACTCGACTCTTCGGAGGATGAGGGCTCGTCCCTAAGTCTGCGATATGAGGGCCGACTTTTCTACAGCACCTGTTTCTTGGCCTGACCCTTCTTTGGTGTACCTTTTGGTGCCATTGTACCTGTGGAATAACGGTTAGCATACAAGATGAGATGAAACAAAAATAAAATTTTAACTATGTTCCTGCAAACTAGATAAGGGACTCAACGAGCTGTTGCCACTAGCCATGACTCGTGAGGTCACTCGTTTTCTGCAGGTTAGTTTTTATTTTGTTAATCTAGTGGACTTAATGACTGGTCATAATGAGTCGCTACTTGAGGCAACGACTCGTTAGACCAGTCATGAGATAAGCTATTTATATCTTCCATTTCCCACTCATGACGAGCAACACAACAAGTCATGAGGTGATACCACAACTCATTATGTGGCTCTTGCTCAAGAGTTTACTTACTGGGTTTACAGTGGTGGTGATGGGTCATATAACGACTCTGTGGGCTTTCCCACGAGTCGTTATATGAGGCATCATCACTGGTCTATGAAAAATAACAACACCCATGTTCATCTCAACTAAATTTCAATCTCACAAGCACAAATCCTATTTTTCCTAAAATGACAGTGATTGAATTCAACTGGAAATTAATGGTAACTAGGGTTTATCGGGTATTCCATCACAAATCAAACAATCCCATGCTCATCATCAATTATTCTTTTCAATCCAACCATCACAAAATGAAAATTATTTATAGCATTGCATATACTTGTTGATCATGATTTTAAGTTCCAAACAACCGAGGTTTTTCATCTAGTAGGAATCATAAATCAAGCAATGTGAATTTCACAAATGCATAGGTCGAGCAATATGTTTACTCTAAGAGTATGGATACTCACAATTGTTGAGGATTAAGATGAGGATTAAACAATGGCTTTCGAACAATGTTGCAGACTGAGTGCCGCAAGAGTGATCGTGCTCGTGTGAGAGATTGAGTGCAATACGGGAATGTTGTTAGTTAATGGTGATTTGGGTAGATGGGAAAGTGGGAAAACTTTGAGTTGGGATTTCGGTTAAGATCATGTGAGAAAATTAGAGGGCACAATCGGGTGTTTTATATGTTTTAAAAAATCAAATTACCCTATTGGTACATGGGTCGGGTCAGGTGGAAATTAAAATAAACCACGACTCATGTGAAGATTCGTTAAATGAAGCAACAACTCTTTTTGGTTTCTTCTTTAGTGGAATAAGTTTAGGATCTTACCCGGGACCCAACGAGTCGTGGCGCTACCCAACGAGTCGTGGCATGAGTCATAGGCCCTGAACTATGTTGGCACTGCAGTAGCTTCATGATGGGTCACTTGATGAATCATTGGGTCTCCCAACGATTCGTTAAGTCATTATTTGTCACCTTTTATAGCTTAATTCCCTCTTTAATCCAGTAGACTTAACGGAAGATCCCACAATTTGTTGTCACTGGCAAAGACTCGTTTGGTCAACCGTTGTCTACACTGTTTTCTGTGGCAGTGACCACGATCCTCTTAACCAATCGTTAGGTCAGATGACGACTCATTTTGTGCTTGTTGGCACCAACAACCCAAGTTCAATTTTTTGTTTTTAGCTTCAGCTTTCCCATCTTAATCACCTGCACACATCAACACACGTAAACACTATATTTATATTACAACTACAACTTGGGTTGCCTCCCAAGAAACGCCTGATTTAACGTCGTGGAATGATGTGGGTATTTTGACTACTCAAACATCACCAAAACACCTCCATGGGTTGCCTCCCATGCAGCGCCTTATTAATGTCACGACACGATGCAAGTCCCCCGGTTACTCAGATTTCACCTAGAGCCCAGAGATCAACCATCTTTATTTCTTCGCTCTTGCCAAATATGCTTTCACCCATTGACTATTCACTTTAAACTGCTTTCCTTCATGGTTTTCTAGTTCAATTGCCCCATGGGAGAATACTTGGACCACTCAAAATGGTTCTAACCATTTGGACTTCAACTTGCCAGGAAACAAGTGAAGCCTAGAATTGAATAGTAACACCATATCACCCGGGCTGAACTCTCTCTTCTCAATCTTCCGGTCATGCTGAACTTTCATCCTTAGTTTATAAATTTCATAACTCTCATAGGCTTTCAAATGAAATTCATCTATCTCATTCAACTGATCAAGCCTCAAGTTTGCAGCTTCGCTCTAGTTCAATTTTCGCTTCTTGAGCGCCCACATAACTTTGTGCTCAAGTTCAACTGGAAGATAACATGTTTTCCCATGATACAGAGACATACCTATAGAAGTCTTGAATGCTGTCCGATAAGCCTATAAAGAATAATCTGGATACCTAGACCAATCTGTCCAGTTAGCATTCACAATCTTAACTAAGATGGTCTTTATTTCCCGGTTGGAGACTTCAACTTGCCCACTAGATTGCAGATGATAGGGTGTTGCCACCCTGTGTTTCACCCTATATTTTTCCAATAAAGCCAGAAACAACTGGTTACAGAAGTTAGAACGCCCATCACTAATGATAGCTTTGGGAGTCCCAAATCTGGCATAAATATTCTGCTTCAAGAATGTTGTGACACTCTTCCCTTCATTGTTTGGAAGCGCAATTGCCTCCACCCATTTTGAAATATAGTCCACAACAACCTGTATATACTTCATCCTGTTTGAGCTCACAAATGGACCCATGAAATCAATTCCCCACACATCAATAAGCTCAATGACAAGGATGGGAGTAAGAGAAAGCTCATGCCTCTGTGATATGTCTCCTTGCCTTTGGCATGCATCACATGCCTTTGCAAAATCATGCATATCCTGGTGAATGGTCAGCCAATAGTACACATATTGCAGAATCTTGTGGGTTGTGTAAATCCCATTGTATTGACCCCCCACAGAGGATGAGTGGCAAGCCTCCAATATGCTCAACATCTCCACCTCAGGCACGCATCTCCGAATCACCCCATCAACGCATATGTGAAATATGTAAGGCTCATCCAAGAAAAACTTTCGCACATTAGACATGAACTTCTTCTACTGGTGAAAAGATAAGTTCTATGGTATAACATCACTCACCAGATAATTAGCGAAGTCTGCAAACCATGGGATGAGATCCTGTGAGGCAGCTAGAACCTGCTCGTTGGGGAATGCATCATCTATGTCAAGCTCATCACAGAGTGCTGCATTAGCTTCACTCTTGATAAATGATCTGCCACCTAGTTTTCGGTCCATTTACGATCCTTTACCTCGAACTCAAACTCTTGCAGCAGCAGAACCCATTGAATCAACCATGGCTTGGCATCTTTCTTTTCCATTAGATATCTCAAAGATGCATGGTGTATATGGACTATCACCTTAGTTCCAAGAAAATAAGCCCAAAACTTCTCGAATGCAAATACGACAGTCAACAACTCTTTTTTTGTCACGATGTAATTTTTTTCCAAGCTGCATTAAGAGGCTTGCTAGAGTAATAAATAGGGTGGAAGATCTTTTCACGCCTCTTACCAAAATATTTCCCAGGGCCACTCAGCTAGCATCACACGTTACCTCGAATGGTAAAGACCAGTCAGGTTCCACTATAATTGGGGCAGTGGTCAATCTCCCTTTTAGGCATTCAAACGCCTTCAGACATGCCTCATCAAAAACAAACTTCACCTCTTTCTCAAGCATTTTACCAAAGGATGTGCAATCTTTGAGAAGTCCTTGATGAATCTTCTATAAAACCCTGCATGACCCAAAAAACTTCAAACACCTTTCACAGAAATTGGAGGTGGTAGACTAGCAATTACTTCGATCTTGGCCCTGTCCACCTCAATACCCTTACCAGAAATATTATGGCCAAGCACTATACCTTATTTAACCATGAAATGACACTTTTCCTAGTTAAGCACCAAGTTGGTCTCTTCACATCTCTACAGCACCTTGGTCAAATGAGCCAAACAATCCTCGAATGAATCACCCACCACCGAAAAGTATCCATAAAGACTTCAATGGTGCCCTCCACCATGTTAGAAATATGGATATCATGCAATGCTGAAAAGTGGCGGGCGCATTACATAACCCGAACGACATCCTCTTGAAAGCAAATGTACCATATAGAAAGTTGAAAGTGGTTTTCTCTTGGTCTTCGAGGGCTATAGATATCTGATTCTACCCCGAATAACCATCAAGAAAAATAATACCATCCTCTACCTACAAGTTGGTCTAGCATCTGATCTATGAATGGCATAGGAAAATGATCTTTCTAATTTCAATGGTTCAACATCCTATAGTCCATGCATACTCTCTAACCGGTTACTAGCCTGAGTGGAATGAGCTCATTGTTTGCATTTGGGACCACCATGATTCCTCCCTTTTGTGGTACACCCTAAACTAGGCTCACCCATTTGCTGCCAGCAATAGGGTAAACCACACCTTCATCCAACCACTTGATGATTTCCTTCTTGACTACCTCTTGTATAGGTGGATTCAACCTTTGTTGATGCTCAATGCTCAAAATACAATCTAGCTCTAGTTGGATCTTATGAGTGAAAATATCGGCTGGGATTCCAATAATGTCTGCAATGGTCCACACGATGTCTTTTTATATCTCTTCAAAATGGAGACCAAAGCCTCCACTTTCCATTTCTCTAATTCAGCTTCAACAATGACCGGTAAAGTGTTTTCGGTTCCCAAAAATACATACCACAAATGAGATGGGAGTGCTTTGAGCTCAAAGACCGGAGGCTCCTCAATAGATGGCTTGGCCAGTGGGCTCACCCGATTCTTCAGGTCAAGATCAATCTTCTTTGGAGCAGAGATGTATGACCCCATACCAGCAAGTGCATTAACTATCTCCTCACCCCCATGGATCTCCTAAGCACCAACATTTATCAAAACTGTTGCTAAGTCCTCAAGAGTTACTAAATCCTATATGAGCATAATTGGAAACTCAGGTTCCACTACATCAATTACTGAGACCACCCTCATATAATTTGGTTGCTTCATGGATCAGCATATATTGAAAGTCACTTCCTCATTATTCAACCAGAATTTCAGTTGTCCAGTATCCATATCTATAAGAGCACTTCCGATGGCGAGGAATGGCTGCCGCAAGATAATGGGGACCTCAAAATCAACCTCACAATCCAGAATGAAAAAATTGGATGGAAATATAAATGACTCTACCTTCACTAGAACATCATAGAGAATTCCAACTGGATTTTTCACTGTGCGATCTTTCATCAAAAGCCAGATTATAGTCAGTTTGGGGGCTCCCAAGCCCAACTGTCTGAACACTGCTAATGACATCAAGTTAATACTAGCACCCCAGATTACATAGTGCCTTTGAAAAATTAAAGGCTCCAATAGTGCATGGTATGGTGAAATCTCCAGGGTCTTCCTTTTTCTGAACAAGGGAACGAGATACTATTACACTACAGTAGTGCAAATTATATGTAGGTTTGAAGCTTATGTTTCTCTTTCTAGAAAAAAGGTCCTTCATGAATTTAGCATAGCCAGACATCTGCTCATGTGCCTCGACTAATGGGATGTTCACAGATAATTGTTTCAACATGGAAATTAATTTGTGATACTTCCTATCTTTGACCTTTTTCTTCAACCTCTTGGAAAAGGGGGAGGAGGTCTAGGAATAGCTGGGATCTTTTGTGGTACCTCCTTCTCCTTATCTTTGCTAGATCCATGCTCTTATGCATTACTAGGAGAGGTTTTCTCTACTGAATTATCAACCAAATTTTGGTCCTCGGAATCTGCCATCCTACCATCATCAATCACTAAGGGCTCTATTGTCTTATCAATCACAACCAGCCTCGGAGGATCAACTGTCGCCTTCGCACTCCTAGTAGTGATCGCCATGCAATGACTATTATTTTTTATATTTTGAACTGTATTACTGGGAAGCATTCCCTTCTACCTATGGTTCATAGCAATAGACATCTGACTAAGCTGCTACTCAGTTTGCTTAATGGCCACGATATATGATTCCACCTTTTGGCTCATACCAGAAATATCAGAACGGAGCTCCTTAAAATGGCCATTTGTCACCTCCATCTGCTTAAGTACCCTAGAACACATGTCTTCCACCCTTGAACAACTAGACCTTGGCTCACGGTTCCTTGGAGGAACATATAGACTGCTTATGTCATTCTTGTACTCCTCACGCTTTTTCCAGTCTCCATTGTCTCTGTATTGGCCTCGGTTGTAATTGTTATCTCTGTAGTAGTTCCAACCTTGGTTCCCCTGACATTGATGCTAAGAGTCTTAGTTAGACCCTTGGGTGTTGGTCTAGAAATCTGCCCCTTGATCATTCATATAATTTTCTTCCTCCTCAGATTTTGATTTGCTTCCATCATTTCTCAGGGCCTTGCCTAAGAACCCACAACATTCACCTTTTCCGTCCCGGCTCCCAACAAATGCTTAGCAAGCAGCCCCATTGTGGTCTTTATCTTAGCAATATCCTAATCTCGCTCTTCATCCATTCTTCTCTATTCGCAGACATACCTACCGCATAAGTACTAGGCGAAGCCTCCGACTCTCTTGTGTGATATGTGCGGTTGGTTTTAGTGATTCTGTCAAGTACTTCAGCCTCTTCAGTATAAGTATGACTCATGAATGTACCTCCAGACACGGTATCAGCCACCACCTTGGTGTTAGCATTTAGAGATCTATAGAAGATCTCCAACAATGTATCATCTGGGATCCTGTGGTTGGGTACCTTTTTTAGCTTCTTGTTGAACCGCAACCATGTCTTATGAAGTGCCTCAAAATTTAATTGTTTGAAGTTGTATATCTCATCTTTTAGCTGCAATGCTCTGGAAGGTGGGAAGAACCTTTCAAGAAAAGCTCTTTTCAACTCCCTCCAAGTAGTGGTAGAATCGTTGGGCAGTTCATCCAACCAGAGTGTTTCCTCGCTCCCTAAGGAAAAGGGAAATATCCTCAGTCGTATCGCATCCCGACTCACTCCCGGTTGTTGGTATGCCTTGCAGATACCCACAAAATTAGTCAAGTGAGTATGTACATCATCAGTTGCATGACCCGCAAATATCCTCTTCATGTTGAGCTGTTGGATCATAACACTAGTAATGTCAAACTTTTCCCCAGTAGGCAAAGAGGGAGGCACCATAGCTCCAGTGGCACCGGCTTCATCAATATCAGCATCGTCATCATCATCGAAGTACCGGTGCCTCTGTTGGTCTGGACCTCTGTTCCTTCTAGCTCGCTCAACTTCGGTAGCTAGGCGTTGCTCTTCAGCAACCCTTTCTAACTTTCTATCTCTTGCCTAAGATTGTTCCTTGGCCAACATCCTGGTTGTAGCCTATTCCACTGTCTCTTTCTCCTGTATGTTGGCCATTCTCCTCAAATTTCAGAGTGTTTGTTCAGGTTCGTGATCAATTTGAACAAGGGATTTTCCTTGGCTCCTAGTACTAGGAACGCGCGAACCTAAGACATGTTAAGAACAAAAACAACAAATTAAAAATAAAAAGGAAATAAGGACCAACAGTAAAGCAAACACAATTAATAAAAGCCTAAGCCGTATTCCCCGGCAACGGTGCCAAAATTTAATGTCGCCCAAATTACACCTCGTGAATGAGATATAAAGCAGTCGATGTCAAATATAGAACCCAACCAGGGTTTGGGTCGAATCCCATGAGGAATAAGATGAGAACTTGAGTTAATGCGTTTATCTAATACCATTGGCTTACTTATTCCCTACGGGGGAAATATTCGAAACACAAAATAATAAACAAGAGTAAGACTAGTAAATGTTTAAATCAATTTCGGTTCTATTCAATCAATAAAGTGACTAGGATTGTGTTTCCCATGACTTCATAACCACAAGGCTTTTACACTAGTAATCTATTTCAAAGTTTAGCATGCAATATTGGTAAGTTAAATTCAACTAAATTGTTGGTCTCCTATCTAGATGATTATCTCCATGCAACTTGGTCTGTATATGAGTGTATGCTTAATTAACCCTTACCCTTAATATCGGATTAGCTATTCTCAGACAAGGGGAAGATATTAGATGAGGGTTGATAGCCTCAAATCTCCGTTGTTAATTCCTTTTCCCACTCGTCACCCCCTTGATCTGGTAAGTAAGAATAAGGCAAATTCCAATGTTTGCAACCGTTAAGAAATAATTAAAATGAAGGGAAAAATAATAGATGCATAAAAACTGTTCAAGAATCACTAAGTATTTTTACCTATGTGTGTTAATTCATCATGGTTGTTACAACCCTAGTTATGGGTTTAGTTATTCATACTTGTATGGTCATAATCACAAAATTTATAAGAAATCATAATTGCAACTTACAAAGTTTCGTAGAAGAAAACCACTTGAATTGAATAAATTTCCAAAACCGATGAACAAAACATCAATGTTGTTTAAGTCTCAAAATAAAGAAAAAATTATAAAATTTGTTTCTTGAGCCAAGAAGGATCTTTAACAACACTAAAATTTACATGAAAGGTGGAAAATAAACTGTACTCGAAAAATGAACCTAAATAATGTATTTATAGTTCCAAACAAAACTTTTCCTAACTAAAAATGAACTCCAGGTCAGCAATGGTAACATGCCAAGTAATGATTCATTGGGTCTCCCAACAAGTCCTGGCCAGTGAATTTGAGTCGTCCTCGGTAACTTGTCCAGTCCTGGTGACGGGTCAACTAAAGACTCGTTAGGCTTGGGCACGAATCGTTAGGTCCCTCATGGCCATGGATCACCAAATCCTCCAGTGCACTTGACGGATGGTCATAGAATCTCATGACGAGTCGTCACTTCACCTAACAACTCGTTATGTCTCTCGTTGTCTTCCCTGAGCATTTTTTAGAAATCTTCCGCCCAGTCTCCATGACTGGCATAACAACTCGTTACTAAATTTAATGAGTCGTGCCTTCAACTCGTTAGGTGCACTTTTTTTTCTCACTAAAACTCGATCTCTTCCCATGACTCTACGAACGAGTTCTTCATTGGGACGATGACTTGTGACCTACGTAGAAGCCTGCATTTTGGTCCATTTTTGCCTTACTTTGCCCATTTCCCATCCCGGACATGCTTTCCTGCAACACTTAACACAAAAACATCATATCTACATAAACATACCCTAAATGTGCATATTTTCTTAATTTTAAGCGTCGAAAGTGCCATAAAATCATGGAACATCAGGGTTCATATGGAAGTTTTTACTAACCACAAGAGCCTATAGTATGTGTTCAGTTAGAAGGACCAAAATCTGCATCAGAGAAGGTGATTCGAGTTTTTGAAAGACTACAACATGAGCATCTTGTACAACCTGGGTAAGGCCAACGTAGTGGCTGATGCTCTCAGCAGATAGTCTATGGGGAGTATTGCTCATCTTGAGGATTATAGGAAAGAGTTGGTAAGAGATGTTCATAGAATGGCTTAATTAAGGGTCCAGTTGATTGAATCAACAAAAAGTGGAGTTATAGTCCAGCGTGGGTTAGAATCCTCCCTGGTGCTCGAGATTAAGTCAAAGCTAGATGAAGACCCAACTTTTCTCAAGATGAAGGAAGCAGTCCTAAAGAAAGAGGTGGAAGCGTTCTCCAAAAGGGGAGATTGTGTGCTCCATTATCAAGGGTAGGTTGTGTATTCCAGATGTAGACGATTTGAGGCAGCAGATACTAATGGAAGCTTATAGCACTAGGACCTGTATCCACCAAGGTGCCACCAAGATGTACCNCTTATAGCACTAGGACCTGTATCCACCAAGGTGCCACCAAGATGTACCATGATCTACGAGAAGTCTATTGGTGGAATGGCATGAAGAAGGACATTGCAAAATTTGTGGCTAAGTGTCCAAATTGCCAACAGCTCAATGTAGAACATCAGAGACTTGGGGGTATGACTCAGGATATTAGGATTCCTACTTAGAAGTGGGAAGTAATCTACATGGACTTTATTACATGTATTCGCACTCGCTGTTATCATGACTAAATTTGGGTGATTGTAGACTGGATGACTAAGTTAGCATATTTCCTACCAGTTAAGACCATAGACTTAGCAGATGATTAGGCCAAACTATACATTCGGGAGTTAATCAGATTGCACGGAGTTCCCTTGTCTATTATTTCAAATAGGGGTATTCAGTTCACCTCACACTTTTGAAAGTCATTACAGAGAGGACTTGGTACTCCGGTCAAGCTCAGCACAGCTTTTCATCCACAGATAGATGCCCAGGATGAGCAGACTATTTAAACTTTAGAGGATATATTGAGGGCTTGCATTATTGATTTCAAGGGTAGTTGGGATGATCACCTAAATCTCATCGAGTTTCAATACAACAACAGCTACCACTCCAATATTCAGATGGCCCTATTCTAGGAATTATATGGTAGGACATTTAGATCTCCTATATGATAGTTGGGGTTGGTGAAGCTGCCTTGATAGGACCTGATTCAGTACATGAGGCCATGTAGAAGGTTTAAATTATCAGGGAACAACTGAAGATAGCTCAAAGTCAAGAGGAATTGTATGCAGATGTAAGGAGAAGGGAGTTGGAGTTTGTTGTGGATGATTGGGTATATATGAAAATCTCACCTATGAAAGGGGTGGTG
Organism: Datura stramonium; assembly: GCA_018107945.1. NCBI lineage: Eukaryota > Viridiplantae > Streptophyta > Magnoliopsida > Solanales > Solanaceae > Datura > Datura stramonium. The sequence goes on along the minus strand of JACEIK010000199.1, from coordinate 114,518 downwards.
AGGTTTGGGAAGAAAGGAAAGCTCAGTCCCAGATATGTTGGCCCTTACAGAATCCTAAGATGCATTGATAATGTGGCTTATGAGCTAGAGTTACCTATGGAGTTAGCATCGGTGAAACAAGTCTTCCATGTGTCCTTGTTGAAGAAATGCATTGGTGACCTGACATCAATAGTGCCTCTAGAGAGTGTTTGGGTAAAGGAAAACCTCTCTTATGTAGAAGTTCCAATTCAAATCCTAAACCATCAGGTTTGTAAGATGAGGAACAAAGAGATCGCTTCAATAAAGGTTTTATAGAGGAACCAGCTAGTCGAGGGAGCTACATGGGAAGCAGAAGCATTATGGATAAATACCTTCACCTATTCCATTCTAGCTTAGTTCAGCATCAGGTTCCAAATTCCTCCTCAGTACTCTCTTCAATTTCGTACTCATCAGCTCTAGTCATGTTTTAGTGTGCACTCTAGTAGCATAACTCAGTCTACATGTCTATCTCAGTTCTAAGTCAGTCACTCCTACAGTAATTAGTTATTAGTTTTCAGTTTTGGATTGAAGCTCTTTCACGTAGTCTTTTAGCCTACTTAGTCCTCATTCGAGGATGAATGTTCCCAAGGGGGAGATATTGTAACACCTCAAAAGTTTCTTAGACCAAACTCAGACTTGGAATGAAAAACTAGAAAAGAAACCAAAAAATATTGCCTTAGAATGACTCAACCAATGAGTCATTAGTAAAAATGACCCATCAAAAGAGTCATTTTAAGATCCAACAAAATTTCCTCCAGGGTACCAATGAACCGTAGAATGACTCGTTGCAAGAAGTAACGAGTCGTGTTGTCGCTCGTTGTAACCCAATCTTGGAGACTACTAAATTCCTTCTCTCAAAAGATAGGTCAGACAATGAGTCGTTGTTTGATATAACGACTTGTCCTATGTAGCCATTAAGTGAGATCCAGGAAATATGTAAGTCACCCAAGTGACAATGGATGGAAACAACGACATGTTATTTCAGATAACGGGTTGTTTTGTCCGTCCATTGGGGGTATCCAGAACCTAATCAAAATTATTTCAATGACAATGAGTGCAACAACAACCCATTGTGCCATCCAATGAGTCGTTGCTCCTATCCATTAGTCAAGCCTAGGAATCATTCAGAATTTCCAGTAGTAGGACGAGTAGTGATAATGACCCATTGTTTCAATGAACGAGTCATTGTGTCTTCCATCATGAGGGTCCAGAAAGGGTAAAATTTCCAGACTAGGGACAATGGCTGGCATCAATGAGTCATGGTCACAACTAACGACTCTTTGTGAGGATTGTTGGATCTGGACAGTCAGTTTTTGAAACGGTTATTCAGGGGTACTTTTATCAAATCCTAAGCTCCTAGAACCTAAACTATGTCATTTTGGAGTATATTATTAGGGGATTAAGAGGGTTAGTCAATCTTCCTCCCTCATTTATCACTTTTCTCTCAAGACCACTATAGAAGACTTAGACAAACTTCTCGAGGAAAGGGCTAGGGTTCGGATTTATTCTACAGATTCCAAGAGCTTCTTTAGAGAAATTCTCCTTCAGTTATGTGGGAGTTCAACAAGATGATTCTTCCATACTTGTGTCCCAAAGATTTGCCTCAGAAACCTTTTCTATTCTAGCCCTGCAAGAGTTATGAATTAGGGCTTATTTTTAGATGAATTATGAGTGTTCCTAAACTCTAGTTGTCTTGCTAACTTTTATAACCCTAGCACATGATTGTTATGTAGATTTCATAATATGATCTTTTCCCTAATTATTATGATATTTGGGTTGATTTTTCATGATTTAAAAGTTGGTCTAGAATGTTGTATTTTTCATAGAATGTTATTTGAGCGTAAATCCTTAGCTTGTATAATTTGACTTAAAGTTATTATTTTTAGACTATGAATATACTCATTATTCTCTAGAAATGTCAGTTGATCAGTTTGACTCTTTATTAGCCTTTTATTAAATTCAGTAGTATCAGTTCATCAGCATAATCGTCAGCTTTAGACTGTCATGAAACTTTTAGATAAAGTAGCTCTGACAAGTTTTAGAACACAGTTTTTTTCATCTTATAATATAGGCTTAATTACCCAGCCTCCGCACCGCAGCTAGTTCTTCTCAGTGATTCTCCAGCAACTTCCAGTAGTGAGTCCTCATCTGCCGAGGGCCGGAGTTTCCTTTTCAGTTATGGTTTTTAGTTTGGATTTACAGATATTAGAGTTAACTGGGGTTTTTTCCTAGTAACTCATCAGTTCTTTCTTTAGAAGGCTTTCAAATGGTGTTTATAGATTCAATTGTGTTTTTAGTGTAAGTTCAGATTTTTATGTGTTATAAATCAGTATTTGCCTGTTTCCTTAGTCAGCTTCCGCTTATTATTATTTTTAGCAGATCAGTCTTAGTAGAAGTATGCATTACCGTGAGTTTTCTTGGGGTCACTTGTGATCCTAAGTATTGTGTCACATCTAGGGTGTAAACTCGGGTTGTGAAATAAATCTGCTTGAATTTCTTTAAAAATCATGCCCGTAGGATCTTCAATGTAATAAATCTGTTTGCATATGTTTAAGTATCATGTCTATAATAATCATTCATTTAATGTAGAGGCTAATTCGGAACCTTCTATATATTAATTATTTGTTTGAATCTTTGTTTGTTTGACGTTAATCTCATAATTAATAGCCATAAGTATTCTTTAGACCCAAAATCCAATGTAGTAATCCACTGCCTCTTGGATTCTAGGATTGGGACGGAAGGCGCATATTAGGACATTAGTATTTTCTTTTCTTTAGAAAGATTTTAGGATTAATAATTAATTAATTAGGCAAATAGTGAGAAATGATAGTCTATGCCTTTTGAATAATACAAGCAACCTAAAATGGGTTGCAAACTATTATTTTAGTTGTGCGAGGTGATCTCGTTTATGTTAAAATAACCCCCTCCTCTTCTTATTTGTTTGTGGAACTACATTAGACCTAATTCCTTTTACTAATTCCTTTTAAGGGATACGTAGGTGTCTTTGCGAGACTCGATCTAAATCTTTGAAATGTTACTGTATGTATTGCTATTTTATTATCTATTTGTTCTTTAAGTTTTATTTGTCAACTATTATTTGCTTTGTTGTAACAAATTGTTATAAAAAGATTCCTTTTCATATAAATTGGTTCAACTTTCTTTCTTCTCACTTGTATGATTTTTTCATTCTTTGTTACTTCTTATTTAATTGTATAATTTAGTATAAGTCTTAGAATATGTTTATTTCAAACTATCTTTATGTTATCCCTTTATAATAATCGTTTTAACTCACCTAGTTACTTAGGGTTAATAATAATTGATGTTCTTTGCTCGCTAATTTTTCCACATAATTAATGAATCCGAAAGGAACCAACATTTTTGGATCTCGAAAGGTACCTAACACCTTTCTTTTGAGGTAACCTGAACCCTTACCTGATTTTGGTGATGATAGGACAGTAAAACAGATTTTTCTCGTTAATTAGTTTAATTCGGTGCCTACGTGCCTTAATTTGTTAGGTGATGACTCTTCATTCTAAGTAATCCTACAAGAGTTGTCACATGTTGAGTTCTATTTTCCACAACAAATATGGTGTGCAACAGCATGACGATTTTGCTGGGAATATTTAGGTTCTAACTGTTTTGGATTTACATTTCTGTTTTTTGTGTGTGTGTGCGTATAATTGTATTTTTTTAGAAGTTGTTTATTTTTATTGTCACTTCGTTAAGTTAATTCATTTTTTTGTAACCTTTTTTTTTGCTTCTCTTTGTCTATTGGTTTATCTATGTATCCGATGTTTGATTGCTTCCTTTTATTAGATCCTAAAATAATTAATTTTCATGTTCATCGCCTTCCTTTTTCTGGCTAATTATTACCTCAAAAAAAGATTTTCATATTTAATCTCTTACTTTTTCTTATTATTTTTCTCTTATATAACTAATGGTTTGCTATGTTTATCTTTTTCTTCACTTGTTTCTATTAACTTAGTACCCTGTGTAGTCCGCTCCCTTAATTTGCTCCCATATCTAATTAATTTCTTTTCATGTTTGATCATTACTTTTTTCATTTGCTTCTAGTTTGTTGCATACTTATATTACTTTTTGATGATTGACAAAAGTGTTCCAGGCAGGTATGGCATGATAAGATGGACCAGGTGCAACTTTTTGTGCAGTACACTGATGTGGATAGCTAGGTATTATTCCTGATGTACATGTGGAATATGTTGACTTTAGTCAATATGGGATGTGTATAAAGTACAGGTTTAAATGAATCCTGGTGCAACAATTAAAAGGAAAACACAGTTGGACTTCAACAAGGAAGCAAATATTGGAGAATCTTATCTGAAGAGAACAAGGAAAGGAGAAATCCACTTTCTTTCCGCGAGAAAAGAAGAAAACCTAACAATAACTAAGGCGGCTAAGAGAGGCTTATAAATAGGGTTTTGTAATTGAGATTTTTCTTTTCCTCTTTACGACAGTTGAGTATTTGCAACAAGAAAGATAAAAGCTTTTCTTTACAAATTGTCAAACATTGCGAGAGAGAGTTTATCAGTGATTTTTGTTCTTAGGTGAGGAGAAGGTTTCTACCTCGATCTATGAATTGAGAAATTGTGTTACTGGTAGAGATAATTAGTGGAGTTCTGAGGTACTAGAGTTAGTCCCTTTGATTGCGGAGTTGTAATCTAAAACTTGCTCATGAGCTTGAATAAAATCCTATGTGATAGGTTGTATTTTCATTACTCCCTTGAGAAAAGAGGTTTTTCATGTTATATTGGTGTGTTCTTTACTGTTGTTTCTTGTGTGTGTGATTTAGTTGAACCAGGTTCAATATTGTAGACTACTTGTGGTGATTTCAGTTGGTATCAGAGCAGGATTTTTCAATAAAGGCTTATACTTTGAAAAATCAAATCATGGCAACACCACCAACAACTCAGGAGGGACAATCAACTACAAGACCACCCTTGTTCAATGGGCACTACTATGGGTGGTGGAAGAATCGTGTGGTGAACTTTCTTATAGGTGAAGATCACAACCTATGGAATGTGGTATTTGATGGACCTACTATTCCCATGGAATTGGCTGAAGATGGAAAAACACAAATACCTAAAGGAAGATTGGATTACACAAAGGAATAAAAATTGGCAGTTTAGATCGACGCAAATGCAAATAAGATTTTGGTGTGTGGACTTGGCCCTGATGAATACAATCAAATCTCTTCTTGCACTATCAAAAAGTAAATCTAGGATTCCCTCCAAACTGCTCATGAAGGAAGAAGTCAAGTGAAGAAGTCAAAAATTGACATGCTAAATCGTCAATATGAGTTGTTTAGAATGAAGGAGGGGAAATCTATTCACGACACGCATACCAGATTTTCATCTATTATTAATGAGATGTACTCTTTAGGTGAAGTCACTCCAACACATAAGACAGTAAGGAAGCTTCTAATTGTTCTTCCTAAATCCTAGAAAAGCAAAGTGGAAGCGATTTTCGAGGCAAGAGATCTTGATACTCTGACAATGGATGATTTGATAGGAAACTTGAAGACCTATGAACTCAAGAAGTCGCAAGAAAAGGAACTATATAGTTCTCATAAAGAAAAGAACCTGGTTCTCAAGAACACAGTCGAAGATGACAACATGTCCCTCCTTACCGGAAGATTTCAACAAATTATTAAGAAAGGATTTAATACTCAAAGGAAGAATGCTTCAAAATCATTCAACAAAAATCTTTGAGATCATACTTTTCATAAATGTTGTGAACATGGGCACTTCATGAAGGATTGCCCTCAATGGTAGCTAGAACACAAGCGAAATCTGGGTGAAAAATATAAGAATGTAAAGAAGGATCAATTTCAGATTCCCAATAGAAGACTTACCACAAAAGAAGCAGACAGTGTAGTGAAGCGAGCTGTAGCTGTTATGGGAGATACTTCGAGTGAAGAATCTGAAGGAGCCACTGAACAAGATGACTACTCTCTCTTGGCTATGGATGATTCGCATGACGAAGATGTGCCTGCTCTCATGGAAGATGTGGAATCAGATAGTGAAGACAATAAAAGCGGGGTAAGTTTTTTGGAACTTAGTTCAAAAATAAAAACTTATTCTCAAAAGAAGCTGGCATCATTATCATTTGTTCTCATAGATGAAATGAACACTATGTTCATTAAAAAAGAATAGATAATGAATGCATTCGCATCTCTGAAACAAGAGAATAAAAACCTAGAAGAAGAAAAAAAAGGGTTGTTGAAAAGGGCTGATGAGTGTGTGAAAATAATCAAAGAAAATCAGGAGAAAAGCGAAACCATAAAGAAACTTACCTTAGAATCACAAAAACTGAATTCTAAAGTTTTGAGACTTCAAAAGACCTTATATAAATAGAGCTGAATTAGAAAGATCCTTAAAATGGACAAAATCTTCTGAATTTTTAAATTCTATAAACGAAAATCAATCTAGAAAAAGACAAGGGTTGGGATATAATGATGGAACATATGGTTCAAATGACAAATCCAAATTGCATAACACTTTTTTTCCCACTGTGGGTTGACAGGACATTATCAAGAACATTGTTTAATCAAGCAAAAAGCCACAAAGAAGAATTTTTATTATGCAAAACCAAGGGTAATGACCGGTGAAAAGAAAAGAAAAACCTTGAAAATTAATAGGAAAATAATTTTGCCACACTAGGCTAAAAGAGATTTAATTCATCAATTCAAAATTGGAAAGGGACCCAAGCTTGTCTGTGTGCCCAAATCTAACCTTTGACGATTTTTGCAGGAAAAAGTGAGAGGAAAGAAAGGAACCTGGTACATGGACAGTGCATGCTACAGGCACATGACAGGATTAGTGGAAAACTTCCTCTCACTCACTAGTCACAAAGGTGGAAGTGTAGCCTTTGGAAATGGAAAAAAGGGAGAAATCATTGGACTAGGAAAAGTTGGAAGATCTATGACACAAGTAATCAAAATGTGTATTATGTGAAGGGTCTGAAACACAATTTGCTGAGTATCTCCCAAATGTGTGATAAGGGAAATTCTGTCTTATTTACGTCAGTCGATTGCAAACTCACCGGTCTGAATATAGGGAAACTAGTTCTCAAAGGACAGAGATATAAAAATGTGTACAAGGCAAATATTATGGATCCCATGGGAGTGGAACTTTCCTGCTTAAGTTCATTAATGGATAGTTCAATACTCTAGCACAGACGTGTGGGTCATGATAGCTTCTCTCCTCAACAAACTTGTAGGAAAGGAACTGGTTCTAGGTCTTCCTAAAATTAAGTTTAAAGACAATTTGATTTGTGATGCCTGTGCAAAAGGAAAACATGTAAGATCATCTTTCAAGCCCAAAGAGGTAGTCAACACTACCAGGTACCTGCAACTTATTCATATGGACCTGTGTGGTCCAATGAGGGTAACAAGAAGAAAAGAAAAACGGTATGTGTTTGTTAT
>JACEIK010000199.1:21236-48876 GCA_018107945.1 Datura stramonium | reverse complement strand
TTTGATTTCCCACATTGAGTCTCAAAGTATGGTTTCTTAGCTCTGAATTCATGGCCATTATTTCACTACCAAAGTTCAATCTTATCTCTTCAATGGAGATTGCACATCATTAATTTCTTCTTGCCTCAACTTCAACAAGAGTATGATTGTTCTAATTGACCACCACTGTTTGGCCTTGAATGCTTGGTAGGTATCAAAGAGTCTTCTGAAGTTAGTTCCACCCTCTTAATAGGGCAAACTTAGGTCCTTCCATGAGGTCCAGTGGTACGTGTTTTCCACCAACCCAGACCAAAAGAATCTGGTGATATATTTTTCAATCATTCACAGATGCCAATAGGTGTATTGGGAGGGCTAACAAGACATGTCTTATATAAGGTATCTTTCACCAGTAGATAAGAGCTTACTGCACCAACCTTTAATCTTGATAATGATTTTGTTCACAATATCTGAGAAATAGGAGAGCTTCTTCAATTTTATGATCAGCGGGCATCCCAGATACTTAATAAGAAAGGACTTGTGTAGTAAGCCATTTGTATCAGCTTTTCTTTCAAGAGTCATGGTAAAGTAGCTTTTATCCTTGTTACTAAGTATAGCTTGACACTTTTTCATACATAGCCAGGGTGCTCAGAAACATTTCCATAGGTCTTTAAATTCCTGCAAAACAAAATAATATCATCTTGCAAATGCTAAATGATTGATTATTGGTCCATTGGAGTTTATGTCGAAGCCTTTGTACCAGTTGTGTCCTGAAGACCATTGGAGTTCATGTAAGAGCATCTTTGATAGTAATTCTACACTAAGAATGAAGAGGGAAGGGGACAGACGCCTTAACCCCTTCCAGATTTAAATAAATCATACTTTCCTCCATTTACAATCATTGAGTACCAATTATTAGACATGTAGTTGAAAACCGAATAACGCAAGCATAATTATAACATCGGAAAAGCAAGTATTCAAGAGTTAAAGTCTTACCTACCTCTAAATATGATGCAACACCCCCAACTTAGCATGGTCCAAGAACTCCACCCAAACGGCCTCCAATGATCTCAAACTATGCAAATTATCAAACAAACACGTTAAATTTAAGCTTAAAAATATCATTTTCATAATTTTAGGAAATCTCGAAGTTAAAATGAACCCTCCAAAAGTAAACCCGGTCAAATCCAGAAATTAAATATATGAATAGGTTACCTATGAGCTTGTGAGTCCAATTCTACAATCAAGTTTCTATTTTGACTTCAATTGCGAAGTCGAATCTCCAAATTACCTTATTTGGAAACTAGGTCAATTTCCCCTAATATAGGCATTCAAATCGAAAGATTTAATGATCAAAATCATACCGAACTCAAGCATAATCATCCTTGGGCATTAGAGATCGTTACCTTGAGAATTAGGTTGAAAACCTCCATTGATTCGACACCCTCGAGCTCCTCTTTTCCCAAAATGGAAATATATCAAATATAATTTTCATCACTATTCCTTTTATACCACTTTTAGCTGCAATTCAATTGCGGAAAAATCATCGCAACTGCAGAATTCTTTGGGCTGGGCGAACACCGTATTTGCGACCATGGCCGCACATTTGTGATATCGCAAATGCGGGCTACCCTTCCCATTTGCGGTTTCCACCAGCGCAACCACTTTGCGTTTATGTTGAAAGTCCGCATTTGCGACCAGTCTTTTGAATTTGCGGTTACACCAGACTCAGCAAAATCTGCAACAACTACACAGCTTAACATGTGTAGAAATACTCTCGAGACATCGGGTTTCCACCCTGATCATCCTGATAAGTCCTAAATAAGTATACAAATTTACCCAAAGCTTCAAAACCTAAATCTAATCTCATTTTGGCAAAATTAGGGATCGGGTTGTTACAGTTAACTATTTAGTCACCCCGTCCCCCCAACAAATCTCTTTTTTGATTTTATAAACATAGTAGTGGTCCATGTTAAACATCCAACACAAAAAACCAGTATAGCTTGGGGCATTGGCTTTATGTGGTAATTTATAGGTTTCTATATCAATTCTTGCCTCAGAAGGAAGGAGAAAAATCAATGTAGACGTTAAAGAAAAGTGAAAAAAATGCCTTCAAGACATCACACAGTATTAAGAGCGCCCAAATTGCATGTAGGATTAAGCAGAGACAGTAACAGGGCAGCTCTCCTTTGGCATGTCAGCTGAAATATATGATAAATTAGTGGAATATTATTTCACTATGCATATATAACTGCATGCCAATAGAGAGTAGCCCTATCACTGTTTCCCTTATTGTCATTCACTAACTCGTTTTCTTTTCCCTCATTTTTCTGCTTCTGGTTCATCACTGCAGAGTCTTCCATGCTTTTATAGAGCTAGAATTCTTTTTCAGTTTAAGAGACGGTATATATCCCTGGAGAGAATCAGCATATCCGGTGATTTTTGGATCTTTTCGCATTAGGGGATTGCTTTTTCTAGGGTCAGAAAATGAGGTAACTTTCTTATACTTTGCAATTTCATTTTGGTGAAACCAACTCATTTTTTTCATCAGATTCCCTCTGAGAAAAATGTTACTGAAAGGATTTGCTACATGATTTTGTGCCATTTGAGTCTTGGGACTAGTTGTTAAGGACCTTCAAACAGCATATGCTTCGTCATATTCCTTATTTTCCTCTTCCTTCTTTTTTTCTTTGTCCAATTTACGTTTCTATGTTACTATTTTTGCTGTTCATGTGGCTTTTCGATTTCCCAAATTCCAGTCTTGATTATGTTCTTAAATTCTTAAGCCGAACAATTGCAGCAGCATATGTCAATACAAATTAGTGTTCAATTCTGGATGTTATATAAGAAAATATGCACTAATTGATAAAATTTCTTTCGCACAGACAAACAATTACAACTTGACAGTTTTAGTTTCTTCCACCAGCGCCAAATGTCTCTCGCACAAAAAGTTCTACCTGATATACCTATGTTACAGTTGTAAAATATTATCACATTTTATTTATACTACGTTTTAATGGTGAGTGGTCTACACCATGGTTAATTGATACAATTGTCCAAGATATCAAGCTACTAATAGACATGAATGACATCTCCACCAACCACTGCTTTGTATGGCCTCCTTGAGCCATAGTTGGGAGGACATTTGTATTTACACACACTTTAGTTCTCTGCCTAGAAATGTCAAAGGTATTCTTAACATGGATAGATGGAAATTCCCTGCCTTTCACATTAGGAGGAAAAATAATAGCAGGTTATCACATTGTTCAAGAAGGCTAGGCTACTCCCTCCTTCTTCATGATGTTTTTACTCATCATAGGCAATAAAATTTGCGTTAAAATTTTAAAAAAAAAATAAAAAATAAAAAACAGAGTAAAAAACGTTCTTAACAGAATTTAAAGAACATAACTAAGACAAAGTCTTTGTATGCCCTGCACTAGTACTCAAGGTGGTCCAAAATACCAGCCAGTTTTACTAGTCATTTTGTGAGTAATTTTAGTAACATTATTCTTAGAAAACTCATTTTTGCGTCTTTTCATGTGCATGCAAGTTGCGAGCTTAAACGTTAGAAGAAAGAGGTGAAAAAGCTCAAGAATATATAAAAGATATCAAAGGAAAGTGTTTGGTTCTTAAATATGATGATTTTAAAGTCAAATGATGATAAGTGATAAAGATTCAAGCAATAGATTTTGGGATTTAGAGTTTGGCGCAACAATTTCTATCTAGAAACACATGACCCGACTTCAACAGATCATATCTCCCAATCTCTATGGAATTTTTTCATGCTTATTGAAGAAATATATTAGAGCTTCGAGTCTAGTTTTCAACATTTGAACTCTCCTACATAGAGTTATGGTCTTTTTACTGAAAACTTTCAAAGATGCACGCTCGGGGCCTCACAGGTGTGGCCTATATAATGCCTGAGATCGGCCTAAGTAGGGTATCTTTTATTGTTGGAGTAGTGTTTAAAGAAAGCATCCAAGCAGAAAGGATCGAGAGAAGACTTCTAAACAATGTCAACCCAAACCAGAGTTTGTATTCCGATTTGGTTGTAATATTTACTATCGTTATAACTTGGCACATCGCAGATGACAAGATACCATATGAGATGTCTTTTACAGTTTATCTACTTACCGTGGAGAGAAATTTACCATATGAGAACTCATTGACTCACTATGGATAAAATCCTAAACCAGACAGAATATCAAGTATAACTAGATAACCATTGGTGATACCAGTAACATATTACTCCCTCCATCCCAATTTAGGTGACACCATTTCCTCATTATTCTGTTTATAAAAGAATGACGCATTTTAACTTTAAGTTTTCCATTCAAAGTACCTTTAATGAGAACCTTCTATAGTTGCACAAATGTAAAGACATATTTAAGACTACAAGTTTCAAAACTTATAGCCACATAAATACTATGACATATCTAAGACCATAAATTAACTTCAAAAATAGTATTCCCTCCATCCCAATTAAATTAGGTGACACTTTCCATTTCTCGAGAATCAATTTGACTAATCTTTGAAGCTATATTGAATTAGATCAACTCAATATTTTGAAAATAAAATTTAGATATTCAAAAACTATACGAAAAGTACTATAAGTTACAATTCGTCTCACGTCAATATGATAAAGGAATACATTTTAAAACAATGGTCAAAGGTTACATAGTTTGAATCTGAAAAAGCGAAAAGTGTCACAAATATTGGGATAGAGGGAGTATTCATTTCTTTATTAAACTGTCTTGAGTAATATTTAACATCTATAGTCCGAGAACCCAACCCATATATTGCTGTTGGAGACTTGTAGTTCTTGATTGCTAAAGTTTGTATATGAGACGAGTCCTTAATCATGATTTTGTTCATATCAAAACGGCTGGTGTTATTCATGATGTTTTTCCACATATATGGTCTTGTTAATGTTGAAGCTTGGAAGATTGTTGTACTGAACATGGAGTCCACTTAACATCACGATTTATGGGGATACAAATAAGGAAATCCGAGGAATAGTAGATTGAAGAGACTAATCAGCTCATGTGGTAGTAATTAATCGGTTCTACATCAATTTTTTCCAGAAAAGTAAAAGAGAAAAGCAATATAGACGTTTAAAACAAGTATGGAAGTATAACAATACCTTCTACAGCACAATATTATTAGAGGCGGACCTTTGTCTTAGGATATTAAGCAGAGACAGTAACAGGGCAGCTCTCCTTTGGCATGTCAGCTGAAATATGTGATGACATGCCAATAGAGAGTAGCCCTATCACTATTTCCCTTATAAGTATTCACCAACTCACCTTTCTCATTCACAGCAGAGCCTTCCTATGCTTTTATAGAGCATTTCGTTCTCAGTTTAAGAGATGGTATAAACCCCTGGAGATTTTTGGTATCTTGTTGCATCAGCGGATTGCTTTTTCTAGGGTCAGAAAATGGGTTAACTTTATTGTCCTTTGCAATTTCATTTCGTGAAAGCAACTCCTTTAAAAACATTTTCATCAGATTCCCTCTGAAAAATAGGTTACTGAAAGGATGTGCTACTTGATTTTATGCCTTTGAAGTGTGTAAGGACCTTCAAACAGCATATCCTTCATCATATTCCTTATTTTCCTCTTCCATTTTTTTCAATTTACATTTATATGTTACAATTTTGCTGTTCATGTGGCTTTTCGATTTCTCCCAATCTTGATTATATTCTTAAATTCTTAAGATTCCAAGTCTTTTACAGGCCAGGAAATCAAGTGCAGTGTTGCTTCTGTCTGAGTTGGACATAATAAAAAGTTAGAAGGTTGATGAGTTATATGGATCGACCACCGTACTATGAACCTGGTCCCTCTATCAGGTTACACACAAACAGGGACATAGATACACGTAAATAAAACAGTAAGAAGATGACACACGATATTTACGTGGAAAACCTCCTTGCTCACAGGAAGTAAAAAACCACGACCTACCTCGTAGGATTTCTCAAACTCCACTACTAGATCCGAGCAACAATATTACGTACTTCTAGCACAAACTAAGAGATTAACCTCCTAATCTCCTGAACAATTTGTAACAACTCTATTACAAGACTTCAAACTATGACAACAATGTCATCTACTTCAGCCAAAACTCAACCGAAATACAAGGCTAACTCTAGCCGAAATACCAACTAACCCTAGTCGATAGAAACACAAACAACTCTTTGAAAACCGAAAACACAAAAGACAAAAGTTTTCTATCTTGAGTTTCAAAGGCACTTCGCACGGCAGCCTCGAATCCCCGAGCTCGCACCTTCAAATCTCGCTGAACAAAGAGACAATGGTCGTGCCTTTTGGAAGGAAGAAGAGTCGCTGGGTCAAAGTCTATTTTTCTTAATAATGTGAGTCATGAAGTTTTCCCTCCTATTTGTTTGTCCAATCCCTTTTTGTCCAACGGGTAAAGGAGAGTCTGTTTCACCTCAACAAGAAAACTCTCTCAAAGGGCCAAGCACATATGACCTACTATGCTGAATGCCACGCCTACGCCGCACCGTCGCGCCCCCGCTTTCACCAACACCGCCACATAAAGTAAATCCATACCAGAAAGAAGCCCCGCCTAAATAAAAATTCGAGTTATACCAAAGACGAGGATCTGTGTTCTCGCATGAGGTTGACATCATTAAAACCAACAATCTAACAATTTCCCTTTTTGATGATGACAACCTTCCATCCTTGCACCCGCTATTTAACATACTTCACAAAGTTGTATTCCCCTATCACCATACTTCCATCATTTTCTTTCCCCGTTCTAAGCATATCATCATTTCCTTTCCCCCGTTGAGCATCTTTCCCTTGGCATCATAAAAAAGAAAAACAATAAACCAAGACAAGAGTGCAAAGATAAGTTAACTCATGGCCACTGAGGCAACACTAACATGAATGCGAGAATAAGGAAAGCAGAAAGTAAACAATAAATAGCAACAACCAGATCCATTCAAGTAAAGTATTACATTAACACTTAATCACAACAAGAGAGAATATTACAAGAACTTGCCATTTGAAACAAGTATAAGTTAGAGAACAAAGGCGGATCGAGAAGGAGAACAGAATGAGGCATCATTTTGGGGCCGAACAGTGTGGGTAAGAGGGAGGAGATGCGATCATTAAAGGTTTCATTATACGAGGAAGCCTCTAGTCAAACTAACTTCAAATGAGGGACTCGCTTCTCACTCAAGGTGGCTCAGTTGCACGTTCAGCTTCCTCGGGGCAAGCATACCAAGAAGTGCCGCATTTCTCCCGTAGGCGTAGACCGCACCCAGGTTCCTCCCACCGGGGTGCGCCTCAAGCGAACGATCTCAGCCTCCTTTGGCATGTAAAAAGAGAGCAAAGGAGCCTTTCTATCTCAATGACTTTCTTGCGAGGCAACCAAGTCCGAGCATTAACGATCGGCTTTTTTACACCTCCCCGATGCATCACGCATTCACATTCTTCAAGACGCAAAGAGTAAACATCTCGCTTCTTCGTGCCAACAATCCCTAGCCCACATTCAACTCCAAAGAATTCAAACACCTTGTTCAAATCCATAAGCCGTGCCATGCTTCCCATCTTTTGACGTGCATTATTCAGATATGTGATCTATCATCACACCGCCTGTGCTTATAGCCGAAAAGTGCCGAGAGCTCCATCGTGAAATAAATCAAGAATTCCCGCAACAAATTCTCCTTTCGCCTCCGGGTGTATGACTTGTCACAAATTCGGTCAGAAACCGATATTCACCTTCATCCGCTTCGAACACCCTCTCCCCGTGGCGTCTCAGCTTCGGCAATCAAAGAGATAAATCTTCGAGCATAGTCTGCCAACAACCGACCTAATTCTCTCGGGGTACCTGTGAGTGGGACGGAATCGAGCACTCCGCTCATTTAGCATGAATGTGACTCCGCTCACCTTGCTAAAAATCCGGTACCATTTTCGAAGCAAATTCCAATTAATGATAAAACTTTCTTACTCACCATATACGGCTTCTGGACTGAGGAAATAAACAAAGTGTCGCGCCTGAAAGTGGGTGACCATCTCCACTAGTTCGCCATGCCACCATATCACAAATGTCGTGATCAAAACTCTTCCCCCTCAACACTCTTTCGACTCTCGTAAAATTAGCCGTACGGCCTCCTCGACAACCCCGAGAGATCATATGTCTCCTCTCTCCCCGTGCACCTACCCTCTTGGGCGCGAATGAGCTTTTTTTCTCTCGAGATGTAAGAGAGAAAGAGGCATATGTGAGCCGCTACTTCATCTCGAGCCTACCGGAGTGGGCTTTCTCCTTTTGCTGAGGACGAGTAGCCTTTCTACCTTTTGGTTTTGGGCTTAGACTGTGCTTGTCCTTAACATTATTAGCCAAGAGAGTCTCATCACTTCCTCATCAACCACAACATCAAGCCGCACCTCTTTCTTCATCAACTACCACCCTCTTTTAAGTTTTCTTCGTCGGCCCTAGTTTCGTCTTCCTTCGTGGCATCATCCATGAGTTTTTGTGTAGAGGCCCGGGTGTGAAGTGGACGAACCTGGTCCCTGGAATCGTCTCAAACACAAGCATTTACTTTTCTTACCTTCAGAAAGCGTCATCATCCGATTCTCCTCACTCTCCCGCTCACCGGAGGAGTTCCATCCCACTGGGACGAGGCAACACACTGGGAGGGAGAGGCAGTGGGGAAGACGCCGAGCTGAACTATGCCAAGAAGATCTTTCGGGAAGAGGTTTTGCTCGGGGACAGCAAAGACACAGGGCCGAGAGGCAGGGAGCCCGGGATGGCGAAGATTACCCGTTCGTGGTAGGCTTCCCACCACTGTCCGTAAGAGGGTTTCGCTTGAAAGAGGAAAGTGAGACAATTGGGCTACGTAGTATGGCGGGGCGGCTGCGCAGGAGGCGAGAGGGGGGTTTTCTGTCCGCCCCCGTCAAGCCTCTGAGGGTCCCGATGGCTCTAGTTACTGCAGAGGGCAATGTTAAGATCAACTATTTCCGAGGAAAAGGAGTACCGAGGGTGGAGCAGCGTTCACGAAAGTGGAGTGATTTATATATATTTTCCCCGCTTTCTCGTCACGCAAGGCGAGTCAATTAAGCTGCATGACGCGAGGCAGAAAGAGGGAAGACATTTTTTGAGAGAACGGAGAGGGGTTTCGTGATTCGAACCGGTAGGGAAGGGATTTAAGAGAGAAGCTGAGAGTGTATTTGCAAGAGAGAAACTTGGGCATGAGAGGAAGAGCGGTGGGGCGAAGGGTCTTAATGAGGAAGTTCAATCACGCCTAATCAAGGCACCTTTTGACCAGCGGGCAATGGAGGGGTTACTTTAAGGACTCTGAACCTGATGAGAAAGCGAAGGAAGAAGCAGCTTCCTTCTAATATTCTCACTGTGCTTATGTTTATAAGTGAAACGTACCGACCTTAAGAGGGACCCGGTCCCTCAGCGTCCCTCGTCTTGTCAATTCTCAAATTGCCTCAATCCCACCATGCATGTACTGGGAGGTATGGGGACCGAGTTAGACATCGTAAGAATAAACTATCAAGGATACCGTGATCTCCGGGACTCATAAACCCAATACAAGCAGTCAAAACTTTACGAGAGAAGAAGAGAATTAGTTCATTTTAATCAAACCCAAATTTTTAACTGCTTTTCCTTTAACCGATCCTCGTTAAGAGCTTTAGTAAAGATATCCGCAATTTGATCTTCTGTTCTGCAAAATTCTACACGAATATTTCCTTCTCAACATCAGCCCCTTAGAAAGTTGATGCTTCGATTGCCACCGTGCTTAGTTCGCTTATGTTGCACTCGGGATTCTTAGCCATATTCAAGGCACTAGTATTATCATTAATATCAAAGGCACACACTCGCCGAACTCCAGTACCGCTGTCGCCCGATCCACAAAAGAATTGAGCACAAATACGAGGCAAAGAACACATATTCTGCTTCAAATACAGTGCCATCAATTTCGTTTTCTTTACCCCAAGAAATTAGTAGCGACCAAGGAAGTGATCCATACCTGATGTACTTTTCCTATCAACCAAGTACCAAAGATAGTCGCATCAAGAGAGCTAATAAGATCAAACCATCCTCCTGATGGATAACAGATCAAACGAGGTCCCTCGAGATATCCGAGAATTCTCTTAGCAAACCAAATGAGATTCCTCCCGACAAGCTTGGAAGCGAGCACATTCCCACGCTAAATACAATATCGTGCCCGCATTGCCAAGTACAGGGAAGTGAACCAATGATCCTCTACATAAGCTTCATTCACTCGGGGTGGACCAGTTCATCATTGTCCATCTTTGAGGCAATTCCGCTGAGTATCAATTGGCTTGGCATTTTCCATATGGAATCTGCGAGTAGATCCTCGATGTACTTCGTTGGCAAATAGCAAGCCCAGCTTCCGTCCCGCTCGACTCTGCGTACCTAAGAAAACACGAGCTCTCCCATCATGCTCATCTCAAACTCACTTCCCATGAGCTTTGCAAAATCTTCACAGAGTGAATCAAGTGTTGCCCAAAATAATATCATCAACATATACTTGAACTATGAGCCAAGTTTCTTCCTCTTGTCTGAGAAAAGAGTGTTAATTTCCATTCTTCCTCTTCGAATCCACATTATCCAAGAAACGTGATGCTTCTTCATACCAAGCTCTAGGCGCCGTTTAGTCCATACAAAGCCTTGTCCAACTTGTATACATGGCGAGGCTTATCAATATCTTCAAACCCTGGGGTTGTTTCACATATACTTCTTCCTTAAGTACCCATTTAGTTAAGGCACTTTTGACATCCATTTGAACAACTTGAATTTGCATGGCGAGGCAAAGGCGATTAACATGCGGATGGCCTATTCTTGCTACACAGATGGGCGTCTCATCATAGCCACCTTCCTCCGGTTTCGTACTTTGAACAACCAAACGAGCCTTGTTTTCACAAGAATTCTAAGCCCAGTAGCTTGTTCGAAGACCCACTGTCCTACTAACAATTGGCTGATGGTTTTGGAACCAAAAAGGACTTTATTCCTTTCAAATTCGATGCACCTCTCGCATTACATCACCCATTCCACATCTTTCGCAGCTTCTTGATTGCTTTTAGGCTCAACTGCGACGGGGCGCAAGAGGCAAATGTGGTTCCGTGGCCTGATCTGTCTCGCATTCCCGAGTCCGAGAGACATCAAAGTTATCGAGAGGACGAGAGGATTCAGGTTTCCACCGGGAACCCCTCACCGAGGATTCTCCTGCTTCAACCTCGGGTCCTCCTTCTGGGAGTTTCTTCAAAGAAGATCGTCCTCCTACGAGTCCTTTCGCCGGTAAGTTCCGCCTTCACGACGACATGATCTCCTTCCCCGGCATGAGTTGTTAGTTGCATCATGTCCTTCGATGGAACCTCGACAACTTCTTTCCTTTCGGTCCGCGTGAGTTCTCCGAGTTCTCCTCATTCATATCTTCTCGTGTCTTCATCTTCCCACTTTCATCTAAAATGACATGGATACTTTCTTCCAACACACCGAGTCCGTTTATTGTAGACTCGATATGCTTTGCCTTAAAGAGTCATCCTAGAAAAATACCTTCATCACTTTGGGGTCAAATTTTCCTAGGTTATCCTTGCCATTGTTCAGAACAAAGCATCAGACCTAAATACCTAGGTAGTTCAAGACGGTTTCATAGCTACTCATAGGAGTTTTTCCAAGTAAAGGGGCTCTGAAGACACCGTTGACAACATAACATTTGCTGATACCGCCTTAATGACATCGTTTACACCTCCATCTATCAACATTGTTCTAGCAATACGTTGTGCTGTCTCTTATTCTTCCTTTCAACCACTCCATTTTGTCGCTGGGGTCCGGGAGCAGAGAAGTTGCTGACTCCATTCCCCGGCAATACAAAGGCTTCAATTTTGCATTTTCAAATTCACTCCATGGTCGGGACTCGATCCCCGCAATGCTGCGTCGCCTTCACTTGAATTTGATTTGCAAATGACTTCAAAGGTAAAAATGTTTCATCCTCGAGCGAAGAAACACGCCTGTGCGCATTCTCGAGTAATCATCAACCACCACAAAGACGGTAGCTTTTCCTCCACGACTGCACTTTGACGGGTCCACACAAGTCCATGTGGAGTAATTCCAGGGGCCTAGATGTGCTCACTTCCTTCTTATTTTAAAAAGAAGATCCGGTATGCTTCCCTCGAGCAAATGTGCATCACAAATCAAGCTGAGAAAATTTCACCTGGGAAGTCCTTCGTACTGTGGTCCCCGGACACTAACTTGTTGAGGAGAACAAACTTACATGCCCCAACCTTCTCGTGCCACGGTAGCGCTTCATCATCTACAACTCTTAAGCAATTTAATCCATCTTCGCACTCCGAATCAAGATCGCCCACATACATGCCCCGCATCTCTGCCCGCAAATAATCACCTTCCCCGATCGAAGGTCTGTCACACACATCTATCTCGAGAGAAATTCTAACCTCATTTCCCTTGTCACATATCCGTGAGACACCGCAGGCCGTATCAAACCCATTCATAGAAGACATTGTTTATAAGCATGATCAAAAGTCTTCCCAATCTTCCCAACACCAAGAATATGCCCTTCGGGCGTCCAAAGGACACCGATCCCCCTCGATATGCTTTTGGAGTGAGAGAAAATTATTAATTTCACCTGTCATGTGTTTTGAGCACCACATCCATGTACCATTTCCGATCGCTCTTCTTCACTCCTTCGCAAGTGGCACTATTATTAGGTTAGATTTTGGGAACCCATTTGAGCTTGAGTTCCCAAGCATCGAGACAAGAGGAAAGATTAAGTTCTTTGACCATTCGTAGCTCTTAATGAGACATCATGACCAGTGCCTCGATGGTCCCCTCGATTTCTCTTTACCGATCACGACCTCTTAAAGCAAATTTCATGCCTAAGCACATTCGTGTCTAAGGTGACCATTTCTTCCACAATCAAAATAATAACAAAGTTATCAGATCGATCCATATTTATCATGGGGATTATACTGAGATAGGTTCTTGTATCCAATCCCTCACTCGAATTTGATCTTTGCCCGCCGCTTTTCCAAAATCGCGAGGATGCACTATTTTTAAGAGAATTTTCAAGCTTAGCCTTAAGGTGGATCACATCTTTCTAGCTCGAATTTCTTTTCATTATTAAGGTAAGCTCATCTCGTGACCTTTTTAAATCTTGCTCCAACTTACTTTCGAGAATTTCTCATGTCACTAGCTTCCTCCTTTTTAATGAAACTACTCGCTCATTAACTAACTCGACATTTTCCTCTGGCCGTACAGACAGACTAAGATTTTCTTTTCTGCATCAAGTTCATCAATGCAATGCATTCAAACTTTCCTTTTCTTTAGTAAAGATTATAACGAGTCAATTAACACACAGGCTAAAGATCTTAATTCTCTCACATTGTAATCCTTTAGGTTCCTTTTAATGTTATGGAAAGTTACCTCTTCTTCTTCATCCGCACCTACATCCGAATTTTCCACGAAGGCAAACACGTAATAAGTATGTAGTCATTTGCCCTCCACAGCCCATCATCGGAGTATCCTCACCACCCTCGTCCTCGTCTGACTCATCCGAGGAATTTCCCCACGCAGCTAGAGCTTGCTTGACCAAATTTTTGTCGTAATATAGCCTCTCTCCTTCGAACTTGTCTCGGGACCCTATTCTTCTTCCGGGTTCTTTCGCACTGTCCTCGTGTACTCCTTATAGTCAACTTTATGCAACGGATGATTTTTGGATAAAAGGGACTGCTTACCACATTTGTGGCAGAGGTCATTTGAGCTGCATCCCTCGTTGTACTAGGCTTGTTAGGAAAACTTCCACTTCGCCTAATCATTTATTGAAACCTTCTGGTCAGGTAGGCCATGTTCTCATCCTCTTCACCGGAGCCGGCTTCAGGCTCCTTTGGAGAGCTAAACCTTTTTCCCTCCTTTGCTCACTTCACTGTCCTTGCTTTCCGAGCTCAGGTTTTCAGATTTCCTACGAGTTCATCCATAGTGAGAATATCCAAGTTTCTTGCCTCTGATGGCATCGACTTTGCTTTCCCAAGACATGGAAGAACATCCAGAATTTTTCTCACCACTTCGCTTGGCTTTATTACCTCTCCAAGACAATAAAGTCCATTAAATACGTGAAGTGAGTCAGTGTGCATCTCGAATGGACTCACCTTCCTTCATGCTGTAGAACATTTCGTACGTAGTGAGTATATCTACCTTGAATCGCTTTGACTTGACTGTCCTTCATGTGCAGCTTTTAAGGCAAAGCCCCATATTTTGGCTTCACCGACAGCAGGTGAGATCCTATCAGATTTCATTCCCGGACCTATTCCATACACCAGAGCTTTGCTTATAGTTCTTTTTTCTACGAGCTTTCTATCGTTGTCATCGAACTCCTTCCCGGCTTTTGGGAATAGATAGTTTGCCTCTCCTTCCTTACGCTTTCATAGGGACGTAGGTCCATCTAGCACTACATCCTTACGCCTCACTATCCTCACCATGATTTAAGTCATGCATTCTCGTCTTCCACCACCCATAATATTGTCCATTAAATCCGGGTGGCTCCGCGGTAGATCAGTCTCTTCCAAATTGGTAAGCCGCCATATTTTTGGCTGTGAATCTTTCTAGGTGTTAACTTTTTAGAAAGAACCTCCGCTTCCGATACCAATTGATGAAGCATGGATCGCCCATCAGATTATGAACCTCGGTCCCTTTCTATCAGTTACACACAATAAAATACGTATACACGTAAATAAAGAAGAAGAAGACACACACATAGATATTTACGTGAAAACCTCTCGTTTCACGCGGTGAAGTAAAAAACCACGACCTACCGTAGGATTTCTCAAACTCCACTACTAGATCCGAGCAAACAATATTGGCGTACTCTAGCACAAACTAAGAGATTAACCTCTCTAATCTCCCACTTGTAACAACTCTATTACAAGACTTCAAACTATGACAACAATGTCATCTACTTCAGCCAAAACTCAATCAAATAAGGCTAACTCTAATAAATGTCAATTCAACTCCTAGTTTTATTTAAACACAAAATAACCTTTGAAAATAAGAAACAACTTGTACAAAAGACAAAATTTTCTATCTATTTCAAAGGCACTTTTCTTCGTTAATGGCAAATTCTCGAACTTCAGCTTCCGCACTCCCACCATAACAAAGAGACAATGGTCGCCTTTGGAAGGAAAAAGAAGCAAAGAGGGGCTTCAAAGTCTATTTTTCTCAATAATGTGAGCTGGGCGGCTTCCTCCCATTTGTTTGTCCAACTCTCTTTTGTCCACAGGGAAAGGAGAGTCTTGTCTACCTCAACAAGAAAAACTCTCTCATTGGCCAAGTACATATGACCTACTATGCTTAGGCTGCCGCACGTCTATGCCGCACCGTTGCACCCCGCACCAACACACGCCAAAGTAAACTTTACAACTGTAAAGAGTTTTCCCCACTACCAAAGGAAATTGAAATATACTCAAAGACGAGGGATCAGTCCCCGCATGAGGTTGACATCATTAAAACCAACAATCTAACAAAGGTGCATGTTGAATTCTCTCATATTACTTAAGTGTGTTCGTCATTTGTGCCAGCTTACTCTTAACACGCAAAGATATAGGAAAATGGCATTACAATTACATAAGGTGTTATATAAGTCCACTTCTTTTTGATGTAATATAAGAAAACATGCACTAATTGATAAAGCTTTTTCACGAGACAAACAATTACAACTTGACCATTTTAGTTTTCCACTAACGCCTAAATGTTCTAAATTCGATACCTACTTACAATTATAAATATTATCAAATTTTATTATACTACTTAATACTCGGGCTATTTAAGAAAAGGAAAATAAATGAGCAAACTTTTTTTTGAAACAGACTATAAAAGTGTAAGAGAACTAGTTTCTAGGCACGTGCATTGCATGTGTATGCCAAGTCATGTAGTATCCGATTTTATTGATTAAATAGTAATTTTGAGAAAAATAAAGTACAAGTTCTTAAGTGAATGATTAATATGAATTGCCGTATGATGACTTGTTTGTCGTGATCATAATGATTGGTCATCATCTAAACATACAAAGGTGAACAATCAAATTGTCTCATGTCTCTACTGCCCAGACATAATATGGTAGGCATTCACGAATACACCTTTGTCATTTCAAAATACTATACTAGCGTCTCTGCAGTAATTTCTTCTCCAAACAATGAAGGCCATCAATAACTCAAATTTGTGTATATAATTAACCATTGTTGTTGCCAAGCAGGCCATGGATGCTAATAGCGTGATTGATGATGGGAACAACGGAGGAAAAAAATAGGATCGTTCGTTAGAGCATATGGGCTCTAATACCATATAAACGCTTGTAGATTTAATGAAAACTCGTTTATTAATGACGATAAATAACTTTTAAACAGCTTTAAATGACAAAGATGATTCCTTTACCAAAAAGACAACTAAAAAGATCTCAAGTTAAATAATAAATCAAAGTATAAGTAATAACCAAAATATACTCAAATTGAACAAACCAATCCTAACCAACCTAAACTGCTAAGCTGTAACGCCATACGCTAATAGTGTACATCTCAATATATGAATACTAGAATAAAGTCTTCAACCAGAAAGGACAATTTCTTCTTGAACAATCTGTGGTTCACCATAAAAAGCGCTTCAATATTTGACATCTTTTCTTATTAGAAACAGAAATCAAAGACAAGTAGACACCGCATACTATAAATTGATACCATATTTAGGTAATTCAACTTTTCAATTTGGAGGTTCTCACTTTAATAATAATATGGATATATGCGGCAGAGATTTTAAGTGACAGACTTGCTGGTGCAAGAAATTAATTCAAGAAAATACTAGATCATCACACTGCAATTTTTGAATCCCTTTGGTATTGCACTATAATTGTTTCCTAATATCAAAGAAATTTAACAGTTTATACGTAACCAAAAAACTCATTTTTTCCTATTTCCGTAGGATTTAACTAAACCCCTTAGCTTCATTAAACTTGAATGTCTTATAAGATGTAAAGACTGTTTTTACTGTGGTGACGCGCAAATTTGCTATACATTTTTAATACCGTACCATATGTGTTCAAAGATGCAAAAAGATTTAAAGCTGTACATATATAGTTAATTAGTTTGGATTAGCGTGATATGCAAACTGGAATAATGACGACACTTTTGAGAATTCTAAGAGAATGGAATCTGAAAATTTGAAAAAATGTGAAGACATTTTTAAGACTACAAGTTTCAAAAATCTTATAATAACCATACAGATCTTATGACATGTTTAAGACGATAAACTTTAGAAGTATTCATTTCCTTCTTAAATGCCATGTTCGGTATTGAGAGCCAAAGTGCGTGCAGGATTAAGAGAGACGGTAACAAGGCAGCTCTCCTTTCTGCATGTCAGCTGGGAAATATATGATAAATTAGTGGAATATTATTTGATTATACATATATAACTGCATGCCAACAGAGAGTAAGCCTATCACTGTTTCCCTTATTATCATTCACCAACTCGCTTGCACGCTTTTATAGAGCATTCCTTCTCAATTTAAGAGACGGTATAAACCACTAGAGTAGCGGCATATCCTGTGATTTTTTGTGCTAGCTGTGGTCTGTGGATATGTTGCATTAGGGGATTGCTTTTTCTAGGATTAGAAAATTAGGTAACTTTCTTATCCCTTCACAATTTCATTTCATGAAAGCAACTGCTCTGAAAAAAAGTTACTGAAAGGAGATGCTGCAAGATTTTATGCCTTTGAAGAGTGTGTCTTTTGATTCAAAGACCTTCAAACAGCATATCCTTCATCATATTCCTTATTTCCTCTTCCTTTTTTCCACCACATTTCTATGTTACGTTTCTCGGATTTGATTTTCTGCTTTTCATGTGGCTTTTCGGTTTTCCAAATTCCAGTAAATCAAGGGTTGTAATGCTTCCTTTTGCAGCTGACATAATAAAAGTTCGAAGAGACTGAGATTGTTGAATTCCTTCATATTACTCAAATGTGTTGTCATTTATGCCGCTTACCCTTAAGACATTTGAAGCTGAACAAATTGCAGCAGCATATATCAAATACAAAGTCCAATTCCTCGATGTTATATAAGAAAACATGCACTAATTGATAAAAAATTGTTTTCTTCCACCAGCGCAAAATGTCTCTCTCACAAAAAGTTCTACCCCATACACCTACGTCATACAGTTATAAAACATTATCATATTTTCTTTATTACTAAGTAATACTCCTCTGTAATTCAAATTTAAGCTAAAAAGTATCCTCACTTTTAGTATAATATGATATGATAATTAATAATGATATAGATGTGTATAGGTATATTTGGTAGAGGTTTGAGTAACAGACTTGCTGGGTAAGAAACTAGGATTGTCTTTATCGGTAGTGGGCTGCAAGGAATTCAAGAAATACTAGAACATCGCACTGCAATTTTTGAACCGCTTTTGTTATTGAATTATAATATTTCCTAATGTCAAAGAAATTCAACATTTATATGTAATGAGAAAACCTCATTTTTCCTTATTCCTGTAGGATTCAACCAAACCCCTTGCCTCTACCTGGGTCTTATATATAAGTACTACACAACTGTGTGAGGCAGAAATTTCGTATAGATGAATGTAAATTTATGTAACATCCAGATTTGGAGACCAACCAGGCAGCTTCGTTAAACGGAATGTCTTAAGAGGTAAAGACTGTTTTTATACTGTGTGGATCACACACAGATTTGCTAAATTAATACCGCATTCGCATGTGTTCAAATTAGGTGCAAAATGATTTAAGCTCCACATAGATAGTTAATTAATTAGTTCTGTTACGTGTGATGTGCAACTGGAATAAATGCCGACACTCTTGAGTAATTTGAGAATGGAATTCGAAAAATTTTATTTTTCACTCGCAAATCAAAAAGCCACATGAAAGGAAATGAACCGTATATAGAAGCCTAGATGGAAAAAAAGAAGAGGAAAGTGAGGAATATGACTGATATGCTGTGATAAGTTGTATGAGTTCACCACCGTACTAGACTAGGTCCTTTCACTGGGTAGCACAGAATAAGAATGCACGAATAGTAAAACGGCAAGAAAATGACACATGACAAAGTGAGATGGAAACCTCTGTTTCGGGGCAGAAGAAACCACACGGCACACAGACATTCACACAACTCCACTAGACTGGAAGCAACAAAGATTACGCACTTTGTGGTCTTTTTGAGACAAATCCCAAACTCCCACTCAACAATCTCTATTACAAGACTTCACTGCAATGACTCCATTGCTATCTCTACCAGCGACCAACCGGAATTACGGCTAACTCTAGCCGATTATCAACTAACTCTAGCCGACAACTTCAATAATACATATAAGAAAACAAAAGAAAAAGTTGCATAGCTGCTCATGTTTTTCAGCTATTACAACTAAATACATCACAACTCTAACAATAGCCTTACGACAAGAGTACACGAACACCACCTTCCAATCTTCCAAGATAGTCACTAGTTCGGTAGAGTAGGAAATATGCTTGAGGAGCGTGTGTATCTTTTTCTCTATTTGAAAAACATACCTTTGATTGTCCAAAAGACTAAGATAAGTATCGGACACATCAAACAACAAATCAAATCCTATCGGTTCAGTACAATTGACCCCACGACATACCTGCTGGCTTGCACCGTTGCCACTCACCAACCCTCCCCGCAAAAGTATTTCTTACAGCCGTAAGTTTCTCGCCCAACTCGGCTAAAGCAAACCCTTCAGAGGACTGCTGATGAATAGGTCCCGTATGGGTTTCGTCATCATCAAAACTAAGAATTCACGCCGTAAAAGAGTCAAGTGACACACTTCATAGGCATCATCTCACCTACAAAATTACCCCATGGACAAGGCGCTATAGGGGGGAATCTGATGAAAATATTTTTTAAAGGTGCTTTCACAAAATAAAAGCTGCAAGGGAAAAGAAAGTTTCCCATTTTCTGACCCTAGAATAAGCAAGAAACATATCTACAGGCCACACAACATACAATAATGGCAGGATATGCCAATTTTTGAGTGGCTTATTCCATCTCTTAAACTGAGAAGAAATGTTTCCATAAAAAAGCTTCAAATGGCTCTGCCATGAAGAACCAAGAAGCAGAAACAGAAGGAATAGTTAGTGAGTGACAATAATAATCTGGAATTAATACAAATATATAGGGTTTCTACGCATGCTGCGAATATTTTCATAACATATTTCAACTGACACGCCAAAGGAGAGCTGCCCTGTTACTGTCTCTGCTTAATATCCTAACACAAATGTCTCAGTGATGAAGTAGAAGCAGAAACATGAGAAAAGAGTTAGGTGAATTATAATGTTTAACAGCGATGGGGTTACCTCTATCGGGCATGCAAGAATGTATGTATAGTGACTACATGCCAAAGGAGAGTTGCCCTGTTACTGCTATTTGCTTAATTTATAACTCTGATGCAAAAGCTATTGGACCTGCTGTATACATACTCTAAATATCCACCACTGGTGAGTCATGAGTCACGACGTTCTTCTTTCTAAGCTGAAACTAAATTTCCATCAGGAGGCACATCTACTGGTTGCTACTATATATCTGTCTACCATAATGTAGATTGCAAGAAGGCATATTTTGTATAGTCCTAATCTGCATAAATATTCTTTTCCTCCATGATAGATCAAAATTGTAAAAGACTCTAAGCATAATTTTCCAGTAAAGGTCTTTGATGACAGAGCACGCTAGCTTAAATAATAATTGATAGGAGTAAATCACTATAGATTATTAGCGTATAGCCGTACGGCTAGTCAATTTAGGATTGGTTAGTTTAACTTGAGTATATTTCTAAGTTATTATTTATATTTTGGTTTATTATTTAATTAGAATACTTTTGTTAGTTGATTGATTCTAAAGTCACTATCACTATTTTTTTTTAGAGTCTTTTAAGTTTCCAGTTAACTAGCTTTAAGAGTTCTAATTAGTTGAAAATAGTCAGTTATCATGTCATGGATAGTGCTAAACTAGTGCCCTATTTTTCTTCTAGGTTTGTTGCTATCCAAGTACTATTTAAAGTCTTGTATCGCTGGTTTTCTGATTAAGTTTTCATGCTTCTTCTAGTATTATGCTTGTTTCTTCTTTGCCAACTGTTTTGGTATCAGAGCAGAACAGATTTTAGATCCATCAAGCTTCAAGCGGGGATTGAAAAGTAAGACAGAAAAAGAGTGAAATAATGTGAGATCTTTTTTTTGAGAGAAACGAAAATTGTATGGACTAGAATGGCACAACAACTCTTCCAACCCCTGATTCACTTTTCAGAGAGGAAAATTATCAATTTTCTAGTCTAAAATGAAGACTTTTCAGGTCTCAAGAACTATGGTATGTAGTTGAGACTAGAATTCGGGAAGGGAATGCAAACCAACAGAGAGAAAATCGAAAGAGAGACTCAAAACCTCATTCAAGATCCAGCAAGCTCTTGATGATGACATTTTTCCTTGCATATCAGCGGTTGAGACTTCCAAACAGGAATGGGAGATACTAAAGCAAGAGTACTTTGGTGATGACAAGGTAAAGGGGGAGTTTTCCTATAAGGGAAAAGCAGAAAACTCAGTGGGATGGGGACACGACAGAGGCAATTTCCGTGGTTGAGGCCGTGGTGGTGGCAGCATAGGTAGGAACCAAGTTGGTGAATCCTTTCAGTACAAGAGCACATTCAATGCCGATATATTGCAAGAAATTAGGCCACAAAGAAACCGGTTGTTGGATGAAGCAGAAGAAAGTCAATTTCACACAAAAAGTGGAAGAAGAAACTAAGTTATTTATGTTCATTCCCCACTAATTGGAAGTACGAATGTTGTATGGTTCATTAATAGCGGATTCTCTCACATGTCAAGTTCGAAGTCTCTATTTAGAGATCTTGATGAGTCACAGAAAACCAAGGTGCGTTAGAAATGACAAACAAGTGCACGTTGAAGGAAAAGGTACAGTTGAGATAGAAACTATCCAAGGTAATGTGAAGCTTTTATATGATGTTCAATATGTCCCTTACTTTGTCTCATAACCTGTTGGGTGTTGGCCAATTGATGACTAATGGATACTCAGTTGTTTTTGATGATAATGCATGTGATATTAAGGACAAAAATTGGACGCATGATAGCTCGTGGTGCTCATGACTCAAAAACAAAATGTTTCCTTTGATATTTCAAATGTTGGAAATACCACTTAGTTGTTAAAGGAAAGAATGAGACTAATTTGTGGCATTACGTTATGGACATTTGAATGTTAATGGGGTTGAAACTTTTTGGTTCAAAGATATGGTTAATGGCTTACCAAAAATCAATGAACATGACTTGTGAAGTATGTGTTATAGGAAGAACTATGAGATAATTTCCAGTAGGAAAACGTGGAGGGCTACAGCCTATCTTGAACTTGTGCATGCTGATTTGTGTGGGCCAATGAAAATGAAATCCCTTGGCGGAAGTCGGTACTTTTTGATGTTCACTAATGATTACAGCTGCTTTAGTTGGGTCT
This sequence comes from Datura stramonium, assembly GCA_018107945.1. Classification (NCBI taxonomy): domain Eukaryota; kingdom Viridiplantae; phylum Streptophyta; class Magnoliopsida; order Solanales; family Solanaceae; genus Datura; species Datura stramonium. The sequence goes on along the minus strand of JACEIK010000199.1, from coordinate 26,362 downwards.
ATTGCTTTAAATCATATCAGAAACTTTTGAGAATTTCAAGAAATTTAAGGCATTTGTAGAGAATCAAAGTGGCAACAAGATAAAATCACCCGTACCGATAGAGGCCAAGTGGAATTCTTGTCTAATGTGATTTTAATATGTTCTCAGATGAGAACGGAATATGCAGGGAACTTACAACACCATATACACTGGAGCAAAATGGTGTGACTGCGCTGGAAGAATAGAACGATGGTGGAAATGGCTAGAAGCTCACCGGCAAAGCAAAGGGTTTGCCCGACATTATTTTTGGGGAGAAGTTGCAATCGTTTATTTAATTTATCTTTTTGGATATCTCTCCAACAGCGTTGTTTGGAACACAGCACCTCTTGAAGCTTGGAATGGTAAGAAGCCTCTAGTAATCCACTTAAGTATATTTGATTGTATAGCATATGATTTGGTTAATTTCCATTCTAAGCTTGATGAAAATCAAGAATACATTTTTGTTGGTTATAGTCTTCAATCCAGAGCGTATCGTCTATATAATTCCGTAAATGGTTAAGTGATTATTAATAGAAATGTTGTGTTTAATGAGAATGCCAGTTGGAACTTTAGTTTTGGGAATGTGAGATCAAATATTCAATTGTTATATTTTGATGAAGAACCCGCAGTAGATCCTACTGTTGGGACGTTGGGCTACGACACGAAACCATACCGGGACCAGCCTCTGTTTTGATCCTCCTAAGAGTTTCTTTGGGCTGATTTAAGGAAACTTTACAAACTATAAAAAGTACTTTTGTGTGATACGCAGGAGCTGCGAAGAGGGCAAATAGAAAGGAAAGAAGGTCCCAACAGTCAAATGTACTAGACCAATGGGGATCAACATTTCTTGTTGATGTGTCCAATACTTATCTTTGTCTTTGGACAATCAAACACATGTTTCAAAACATACAAAAAGAAAAGACACAAACTCCTCAAGATATTCTACTCAAGCAGCCACGCTGCAGAGATTTGAAGATTGATGCTCGTATATTCTTGTCCTAGGGATATTGTTAGAGTTATGATGTGTTGAGTTGTAATAGCTGTGAAAACATGAATGCTAGCAAACCTTTCTTATTATTTCTTCAAATGTACTGTTGAAGTTGTCACAGAGTTAGTTGGATAATCGGCTAGAGTTAGCCTTTTAGTACTAGCTGGAGTTAGCTAGCAGAGATAGCAATGGAGTCATTGTTTTTGAAGTATTGTAATAGAGTTGTTGCAAGTGGGAGATTAAGAGTTTAATCTCTTAGGATAACAAGAGTTTGTAATCACCATTGCTCAGATTTAGTGGAGTTGTGTGAAATCCTACGTGGTAGCAGCCGGTTTTTTCTTCCTTGTTAGTGAGTTTGACGTAAACCTCAAGTAAGGCCACTCTTCGCTTTACTGCTCGTGTGTTCTTATTCTGTGCAATCCCATGAAGACTCCTATCCCGAAGACGGCCACGACTCATGATCTCATCACTACTTCTGGAAACTCACTCAATTCTTCTCCCGTAGTTCCACTAGTTAGCTCATCTAGTGCACTATCAACAGCTGCAGTACTTCTGGATGAGTCTTCAGTTGAGCTACCCTACTAAGAAATCAACAAGGAAAAGAAACCAACTCTAAATATCCTAACAATGTAAATACTTCTAGTTAATTTGCTTTGCTTGTTTTGTGATCTTGTTTGTTATGAAGAAACAACAGAACAATTGGAATGGCAGAATGCTATGATAGAAGAGATGCAAATCAATTGAAAGAAATTCTACATGGGAGTTAGTTGATGTTTTAAGGAAAGAATGTAATAGGGATCAACTGGGTGATGCTTTCAAAAAGTACAATGCTGATAGGAGCATTCAAAGCACAAACTCGGCTGGTGGCGAAGAGAGTCTGGCCAAATCTCGGCGCGGCAGGATTTTGAAGGAAAATTTTTCTCCTGTAGCTTGATTTGAAACAGTGAGAGTTGTTTTGGCTTTGGCTGCACAATTGTACTTGCCAGTGTATTAATTTGATGTGAAGTCTGCTTTCTTGAATGGCGATCTAGAAGAGGAGGTTTATGTTTCACAACCTCAAGGTTTTGTTATTAATGGCAATGAGAACAAAGTCTACCAGTTGGGTGAAAAGCTCTCTCTACGGGCTAAAGGAAGTCTACAAAGGCATGGTACAACAAAATTGGCTCATTCTTTCAAGATAGCAAATTCACAAGAAGTGATAACGAGCCCACTTTGTACTTGAAGAAACAAGGTAATGACAAATTTTTGGTGGTTTGTTCACGTGCTGATGCTATTATTTATGGCTGTCTTCAAAGTCTTTAGTTGATGATTTCAAGTCCAGTATGATGAGAAACTTTGAGATGTCTAATTTGGGCTTATTGAAATACTTTTTGGGGCTCGAGGTAATCCAAGATAAAGATGAAATTTTTATTTCTCAAAAGAATACAGCAGGCGATTCTTTAAAAAATTCCATATGATGAATTGTGAAGCAACAACTACACCAATGAATATCAACGAAGTTGCAGCTTCTTGCAGATGGAACTGAGAAAGCAAATCCGAGATTGTTTAGCAGTTTGGTTGGTGGCTTAAATTATCTAACGCACACTAGACCTGACATTGCTTTTTCTGTTAGTGTTGTGTTTAAATTTTTGCAAAGTCCGACAAAGCAACATTTTTGTGCTGCAAAAAAAATTCTTAGCTATGTTTCTGGAACAACAGACTTTGGCATCTAGTATTCTAAACCACCAAATTTTAGATTGGTTGGCTTTACTGACAGTGATTATGCAGGTTGCTCGAATAATAATAAAAAAACACTTCTGTTAGTTGTTTCAGCTTTGGTTTTGAAGCTGTGACATGGAGTTCAAAGAAGTAGAAGATAGTAGCTTTGTCGACATAGGAAGCAAAATATACAGCAGCAACTTTAGCAGCACGACAAGCTTTATGGATCCAAAAACTACTTGCATATTTTAGTTACGAGCAAAAGGAGGCTACTGAGATTTTTTGTGATAACAAATCAGCAATTGATATGGCTAAGAATCCCTCTTTCCATGGTGAACTAAGCATATTGATGTGCTGTATCACTTCAATCAAAAGTTGGTAGCTGATGGAAGAATTGTGTTGATTTTGTGGGACAAAAGAGCAAGCAGTGGATATATTTACAAAGTCTCTTCCTCAGGCTAAGCATGAATTTTTCAGGATGCAGTTGGGAGCGTGTGATTTTGAATCAAGGGGGAGTGTTAGTTGACTGATTCTAAAGTCACTATCACTATTTTTTGGAGTCTTTTACATTTCTTGTTAACTAGCGTTAGGAGTCCCAATTAGTTGAAGTTAGTTACTTAGCAGGTCATGGAATAGTGCTAAACTAGTATCCTATTTTTTCTCTAGGTTTGTTGCTCTGCAAGTACTATTTAAAGTGTTGTATCGCTGGTTTTCTAAAAAGAAATAAACATGATCAAGTTAGGTAGTTTTTGCTCACAATCATCAGTCTCCTTGTCTTGTGTCTTGTGATATAAATATCCCATCCACAAGATGAGTCCAACTCCAACTCAAATTCCTTTTTCTAATTGGATTTTTTGTTGTGCTCTCCTCTTCAGACTTGATGTGTATTAGATAAAGTATGACACATCCCTGGCATCCTTATCTCGATACAATCACCGTTGCCTTATCTACACATGCACACTCTCAGTTTGAGTAGGAATAGGTATCTGCCTCATTAACCCTGTGCCTGTATCAGTTACTCAATTGAACCTGGTTCATCTTCTTGCACTATGACATAATTAGCTTCCACTGGACTTGGTTCACTTTATCAACTTTATAAAAACTTTGTCAATCACAGTCAATTATCAAAGCAATTATATAACACTATCGTAATGTCTCTGCAGTAATTTGCTTCTCCGACAATGAAGGCCATCAAGAACTCAAATTTGTGACATCTCAATATATGAATACCTGAATCAAGTCTACAATCAGAAAGGACAATTGTTCCTTGAACAATCTGTGAGTCGCCATCAAAAGCATTTCATTTGACATCTTTTCTTATTAAAAATTATTTCCAAACAGCAGCTTTTATCAAATACTATATACTAAATTGACACCATATTTAGGCAATTCAACTTTCAATTTGTGTTATCAATTTGTGTATTCTTATACAACGTAACATCCACACTTGGAAATCAATTGGCCTGCTTCATTAAACTTGAATGTCGTATAAGAGGTAAAGACGGTTTTTGCATTGTGGGTGACTCGCATATTTGCTATATATTTTTAATATTGTATCATATTTTATCCTAATTAACTTTTTTAAATAAAAAAAAACTAAATAGCATTAGATTTTATGACAAATTCATAGAAGTATTTTTCTACTTATAATGTTAGCAAATTTAAATAAGAAACTATGAATATGTAGGTTAAAAAATAAATATTATGTATAAATGTAAAAATGTATTATATAAATAGAAGATTGAAAATAACAAGGGTAAAATAGATATTTTAAAAAGTCAATTAAAATAAAAGGGGAGAATGTTTATTGTTCAAAGTTGAGGTAGAGTTTGATTTTCAAAGCAAAGTTGGGGGTGAAAACAATTTTCACCCTATTTTTAATATTGTACCATATGTGTTCAAAGATGCAAAAAGATTTAAGGGTAAAAGCGCATATACCCCTCAGCTTAGCGATTTAGAGCGGATGTATCCCTCATTATTAAAATGGTGCATTTATACCCTCGTCATTTAACAAATGGTGCATATATACCCCGTCGTCTAACAAATAGTACATATTTATCATTTTTCGTTAACAGACTGAATTTTAAAAAAAATTTAAAACTAGTTTTTTAATTTAAAAATGTCACATGACTTTGAAAAGTTACATCACTCATTTTTTTTACCCCTACAGACATGACCCAATTAAAAATTATTCAATTCCTTTTTTATTCAGATCCGTTCCAAACTCATTTTATGACTGAGTAGATCTAAGAGAGATTGAGACGTTTTTTTCTCATTTGGGTCAGGTTTAGAGGGGTAAAAAAATAAGTGATGTAACTTTTTAAAGCTACGTGGCATTTTTAAAATTTCAAAATTAATTTTAATTTTTTTTAATTTAGTAAATATAGATCAGTTAACGAAAAGGGTATGTGCACCATTTGTT
>JACEIK010000198.1:524938-564879 GCA_018107945.1 Datura stramonium | reverse complement strand
TGCCAACGTAGGTTTATAAATATATATTACTTTGGGACCTCCCTTGTGAGCTATCCCCCGCCCCGATTAGGCCCTGAGCTTGATATTGACATCATGGTGTCGTCCTTAGCCCTGGCAAGGTTTTGGACGACTCTACCCACTTGAGTGTTATAGTTGCGACAACGTAAGCTCTATTGTGGTATGTCAGTTAAAAGACGAGTCTCCCATTGTTCCTCCTGATTTCAATTATTCATGTTTATCACCCATGTTGTATATATCTATATATGTTCTAAAGCAGGTTTGACTCAATGTTCAGCTTTATTTATGACTATCAGATTTTAGCTTTGGGTCAATTGATTTAGTTATGATGTTATGTTATGTTGAGATCATGTTTTCAGAAAGACAGCGTGCAAGCCCTACTCTCCGATTCTTACTTGTTTATGTTTTGCATTATACATGTGTCAAAATGATTTTACTTATCTAAGCGATTTTACTTACCTTGCATACTCGGTATATTCAATGTACTAACCGCATACTCTATGTTGTATTGTTTCATGATACAGGCCCTGACACTCTGACTCAGCCTCGTCCTTAGCTAGCCTTTTAGAGTTAACATCCTACACTTGTTGGTGAGTCCTCATCTCATAAGGAACCATGCTTTATCATACTTCTTCATGTATTTTCAGTTTTCAGCTTAGCGAGTTAGTTGGGGTCTTGTCCCATCAACTTATCAGACTTAGAGGCTTTTCAGACAAAAAGGATGTATTCAGCTTAGATGTTATGTTTATTTCAGACTTTCGCTAAGTTTATCATGTTAATTCTTTAGTTTTATTGATTGAGTTGGATGAATGCTTATTTCATGGGTCGACTTGGGGTCTCTCGAGGCTACTTGTCCTATGTCTCGATCCGGGCCTCCGTTCCGGTCGTGATAGACCTGGTGTAAAAAATCCTATTTTCTCCGTTTCAACTCCCGGGTGTGATCTTAGGGCTTTCAGCGTATAATAATTCTAAACAAGGATGCAGGCATCAAATTAATTCTTATACCAAAGTCACACAACACAGAACCTAATTCCTTGTTTCCAACCATCACTAGAACGGTGAAGCTCCCGGGGTCCTTCAGCTTTTTGGGAATTTTGTTTTGGACCCAAGAACTGCACTCTTCTGTGAGAGCCACAGTTATAAACTCTATTAACCTCCTCTTATTAGCTCACAATGTTCTTCAAATAATTAGTATACTTTTCAACTTCCTGCAAAAGCTCCACCAATGGTAAGTTTACATGTACCTGCTTTAACACCTAAAGATATTTCTGGTAGGCTGAGTCCTCCTTCTCTTCTTAAACCTTTGAGGAAGTGGAGGGGGTGTCCTGGTTTCTATCAACATTGGCTTCGAGTTTCTTGACTCACCAACCTCCGATTTTGACATCACAACCTGCACCTCATCAGCTTTCATTTCTCTAGGAACCACCTCACCCAGCTCTTTACCGCTGCGCAAAGAGATTGCGCTCACAATTTCCTTGGGGTTCTTCTCCGTGTTACTCAGAAGTTCCCCCTGTGGTCTATTCATCTGCTGTAGGTCTAGTTGGCCATCTGTCTCTCAAGCACATGGATGGACTTCTACATCTCATTCAGCCCCTGGGTCTGCTGCACCATCCATTACTTCATAATTTCTTCAAGTGAACTGTCAGGCTGTTGACCATGAGGCCTCGGATAGGTGTTTTGGGGCCTTTGGAAATTTTGGTTCCCTCCCCATGGGGGATTGGCTACATTCTTGTGCCCTTGGTTGTAGCTATTACCTGCAATACCTCCACCATGACCTTGTTGTCCCACAAAAAATATGAATTTTAGGTTAAGTGGACAATCTGAATAAGCGTGGCCTTCTCCACAAACATCACACGATGGTGGTGGAGTCTGGACCTATTGGACCTACTGTTCCTGACTTCCTTCTGGTATGGTTTCAATCTTGCTAATCATATTCACAAGCTGACTTATATCTATCCCGATTGCCGCCACACCATCTAATACTAGCTTTCAAGAACCTTTGCTGTTGTGAATCCTCTACTTAAGTCCTGATAGTCTTGACTCCTTGCTAATATAAGATTCAAAAGAGATTCAATTTCAACATAGCTCTTAGAGAAAAAATTTCCCTGTGCAGTAGCGTCAAGCAAGATTTTGGACTCTGGCTTCAGCACTTCTATAAAGTTGTACTCGATAATCTCCTTCGACTGCATGTGGTGTGGGTAGTCTCTCAAGTAGCCCTTGTATCATTCCCATGCTTGAGCCAAGGTCTCACCATCTCTTTACACAAAACAAGAGATCTTCCTTCTCAACTCTTTTGTCCTCCTTCAAGAGAAGAACCTATTGATGAACTTGTTGGACAAAACCTCCAAAGTAGTGATGGAACTTATTGGCTCGTTTTGAATCCACTCCTTGGCCTCACCAATAAATGAGAACGGATATAACGTGAGCTTTACATACTCATCTAACAAACTCTAATAGTGAAAGTTCTCACACAGCTCCGTGAACTCCATCAGATGCCTGTGGGGATCCTTGTGTAGTTTGCCTTGATATTGGCAAGTTTTTAGGACCAAACGCACGATCCCTTCCTTCAACTCAAAGTTCCCAGTGATTGCCGTCTTAATGATCGCTTTAGAAGCATTATCCAAGTTCGGCCTTGCAAAATTCAACACTGGAACCCTCTCCTGGTTGTTTCCCTATTCCTACTCCTTATTCTCCATGATTAACCTTTGAAAGGTTCTCTCAATCTCAGGATCAAGAGAAGCCAAAAGTGATTCTTGACTTCTCGTACTTGGCACACACTGAGCACACAACACCTATAACTTCAGAAACAAACAAACAAAAGAGTAAATGACATAATAAGCAGAATAAAAATTCTAACCTATAAATAATCAATCACTATTCAAGTCCTTGACAACGGTGCCAAAAACTTGATGTCACCCAAGCGCATGCAAGCGCATGTGGTTGTCGTGTAAAATAGGATTGGAAGTCTCGATTATCGATCCCTCAGAGACTTGTCAGATCAATCATTATAAGGTTATTATTTTATTTTTATATTCTAACAAAATAGATAAATCGGAGAATTGATTTAAAGAATTAAACTACTAAACTTCAAATGTAAAATTAATTAAAACTATGATTGTTGCAGACTTGTTGTACTTCAAATAATGATGAAAATCGATGGAACTGACACTTTTGTATTAGGTTGAGTTCTCAAGATGTGATTATGCTAGATTTATTCGTCCTAAGGTTGCAAGTTACAAGTTACTATCCCATTTCTTACCACTCTCCCAAGCATCTAATAGCTATCTCATGAACCCAACGCCTATATCCCTATGATCACATGAGAAATATGAAATTACGGTTATGCCTACTTGTATTTCAACTAAATAGGGTTGAAGGGTATATCACTATTCTCAACAACTTCTAACCTTCAACCAATGGGCTAAAGGATCTTTGAATTTCTATTTTATATTTACTTTTAGCCCTTTCGGTTCCTTTTCCCAAGTTCAATCAAAAGCCAACAGATTTACTCACAAGTTGATCAAGCTAGTGAATAAGAAATTAAAACAAGTATAAACAACATTTATGAAAGAATCAAAACTAGCAATCAATAGTCTTTCAAACATCAACCATCAACTATGGCCCAAACCCTTGAATGGGCATTTAGCCACTCATAGACAAGCGAAAAATAATAGAAATAATCATCATTCTCAGTAAAACAAGAAAGAAAATAAGAAACCTAAGTGGAACTTGTCTCTCCTCCAAAAGATGCATTTACAACCTTTGAACTAATGAATGATATGATAATCGATAGGCTAGAAATTCCCTAGATGTTATATATAGTCGAGCCTTCAAATGATGCTTTCGCACTCAAGTATTTGGCTTAAATTAGAAAAATCTCATCCAGGAGAGGTCTGGCGCGCCGCCCCATATATAGAACCATAGAGTTAGTCAAATTTCCTATGTATAATAGCTTCTAGCACCCCACTCTCACCATAGCACCAAGGACTTATCCAAATTTACGCACTTCTAACACCTCTGGTGCCCCACTCCTGTAGCACCCAGTGTTAGTCAATTTCTTGAGCTTGAAAGACCGTGCGGTGCCCTACTCTCTCCATATCACCAGAAAGTTGAGGAATTTCTAACTTTAGAAGATATCAGGCCTCCATGACATCCATCTTTCCAAGGTGATAGTCAAATTCTCATCTCTAGAGCTAAGGTACATGGTACTTACGGTATCCATAGCACCAACTTTGGTGCATTATCTCAGAAACCTTCATTGGACACGCGCGGCAACTATAGCTAGCCCAACTTTTGCAAGCTATTCTTCTTCACACCTTGAGTCATTTTTGGGTCCTTTTTCATTGATTTCCTGCTCAAAACATCTTGAAACATTCATTAGCAAATAAGGCACATGAAAACATGAATTCATACATTTCATAAGGATTCTGAACTCAAAACAAGGGAAAAATATGGATAAAAACATTGCAAATGGGCACAAGATTATGCCCAACATCAGATTCATACTCCAAACCCTAAGCAAGCAAGAATCATTCAAAAGTTTAGAAAGTAAGTTGAAAAATTCTCACTGTGAATCCTCCATTCATGAAAATGAAGTGGAGGAATATGACTAATGAGTTTACTCATGATCTTGTATGCTGGGTTTTAGATTAAAATAGGAACGTAGATCTGATTGTATGTGGGCTGTAAGTTCATAAGAGAGATTTAATAGTGAAACATAGGGTGGATAACATTGTGTATTTTTGTGGTATTGGGGTGGTAAACTCTACATACCCACCCCCCTCAAAAACATGTTTTCATAACTGGTAATACGAGTTGGGAAAGGCTTCACAAGTCATCCCTTGGCTCATGGTTTTGAACTACGGCTCATAGGATGATTCGTTAGGACTTGATAACGTCCAAATTCATCCTCGCAAAGGTGGAGCATAAACGATTAGATTGCTCAAAACAAATATACCCAATGGATGTAGGGTAAAATCCACGAGTGAATAGTAGTTTATCACACAAGTGTTGTCTAAATTGATAACTTGTATCAATGTCTCAAAAATAATAAACTAATCATTGGGGAAATCACAACGTTTAATTAAACTACAAATTTGCACATGAAAATAGGGACAAAGTGTCACGACTCGAGAGTAGACCGGATCGGAGACACGGAGCAAAGGGAACCGAGGGGCTCCAAGTCGACCCATGGCATAATCATAGAATACACTTAACATAAAATACAACTAACAATTTGGATAAGAGAATACGATAACAAATCTAATATAATCCATAATATAGAAATCTTAACAACACTTAAATACAACAAGGAAATCTATCTAAACAAGTCAAAGCCTTCTACTAGCGATGAGTTTCTGGGACAAGCCCTATGACTCAAGGTCTGAAAACTGAAACATAATTAAATAGAATATAAGTCACGTCCTCGGAAGATGAGGACTCACCGCTATGATTGTAAGAGGGACGTATCTAGTCACGCGGCTGCACTTGGAGACCCTAAATCTATATCATAAAATGATATAGAACAAGAGGTTTAGATGGTACTTGGAATGTACAGAGTATGCAGGAGCGTAAATAAATAGCTCATAAGTATAAATATACAAACAGCGAGTACTATAAATCACAAGATTGAAACCAACGTAACCAAAATGAGATACAATAACCTTGTTTGAGATACATATTCATATAAAAATAATCATATTATAAGGACATGCATTATTATAAGTTAAATGATGCACAACAGTAGTAATCATAATGATACGGAGATGCAATGTCGTGTTGATATGTGAGGGTCCCCATTTAAGTGAAGAGAGGTGAAGGCTCGATATGTGGTCACTAACTAGCTGGGGATGTTAGTCCCAACTGAAAGAGGAGAAACATGCATGGGTAGTAGATAGGGATGTGAGTCCGATAGATGAAATGCTCTTGCTAACGAGAATCGACTACTGGGAAACATTCTTGCTAGCTAGGAATTCCATTGCGACTAGGAAAATATTCACGCTATGAGAATCGACTAACTAGGGAAACATTATTTCTAATGAAATCGACTGACTAAAGGAAACATTCTTGTTATAGGAGCTCTGACGGCGCGGTAATCTAAATTACAACGGCTAATCGAGACAGGGCGTTTGCAATTTTTGATCATACAACATTCTCATCAATAGGATGGGGCTACTTTCTAATAACATCAATCCCAATAGTTAAAATATCATTTACATGCGTTATAATCATAATTCACCTCATCATGGAGTCTAATCAATAGCTATCTCAAACATTTTACGCTAACGAGCATTCTAAAAAGTCACATTATGTATATACTATCATTACATTCCAAATTCCAAGTTCATCTCATTCAACATATAATATGAGATCAAATATGGTTTGTAAAATAGAACTCATACTCTATAAAGATACATGACTTCGTTTGTTTTAGGTCTAGAACATTCCACACACTTGTCATAATGTCTCCTTTGTGAACTCTTTAGCCACGGGTGTTTTAGATTCCAAGATTTTAAAAACTATTTTTAGTAAGGAAAAATAGTATAAAATCCTGCCCAAGCTTCCTTGAGTTCAGCAATAGAGATGCAAATCTTGTCATGTACAATCAATTAAATCTAGAACAGGGTGATGGCACATAATTTACTTCAATTACTAAAGCGCGCAACTCCTACTCAATCCAACATGGTCATCAATATCATAATCAAGTCATTAAGTAGAATTATTCTATATTTCCACACTTCCATAAAAATCATGAATTTCTACGGTAGTAAAGGAGAAATGAACAATTCCCATTCAACACTTAAATCGAGATAGGAAAAACATACTACACCCCACACTTGACCCATATATTTTCACAATTTCTTCATGGCTACGAAAATTAGTGAACAATAAGCAACACCCGGTTTTACTCAATCCAATTTACGAAACAACATGTTATCCTCATGCATTCCCAACATATGATCCATATTCCAAACAAACCCATCAAATTAACATCCCAAATAAATTCCATAATTGTGATTAATGTTTGCATTTTAATAAAAGAATGAATAAGAAATTACTTATTATTCAAACCCTAGATCATGATATTCTAAATAAATTAAATCAGTTCTTATTGAAAACATTTGGGGGCACAAGTATGCAAAGAATATCTAGTTTAAGTCCTACATACCTGGTAGACGAAAATCCCACTCGAAACTCTTTCTTGAAGCTTTAAGAACACCTTGGTGAAACCCTAGAATTTTGAGAAGAGAGAAGGAATAAAAGGAGAGTTGAAGAAGCTACTCACGCCCCCCCGACCATGACTCATGCCTGAGAGTTGTACCATGAAGTAACGACTTTTGGTCACCTCTCGTAGACACCACATCTCAATCCTCTGAATCTGGCCACAACTCGCTCACACGACTCGTAGTGACCTTCTACGTCGTATTTACATTGTTGTATCATCCACCACGACCAATGCGACTTAACCACAACTTCTCATACGATATTTCTACCTTACCTACGAGTTGTACCATGACCCGTAACTCCTTCTTAGTAGTTTGTACCATCACAGTACAATCATCCACATATTAACACGAAAGACTCGTCAAGACACATTCATAAGTCGTACCCACATACTACGGCTGCGTGGTGGGAGCACAGTGGTTAGGAAAATGACTTATCTAAACTGAAGCACGGGTCTTCCTACGACACGTAAAATCAACCTACAACTCATACCTTGAGTGTCTTGAGGTAATGTTGGAATGTTTTCATCTTCCAAATGAATTTTAATCTTGGGAACTTGGGGTGTTAAAATATCTCCCCATTGGAAGCATTCGTCCTCAATGTTGGTTGAACATACTGAAAATATAAAGGAAATGACCAGATATCAAATACCAATCAATCAAAGCTAAAAAACAACGGAGTACAGCTTAGGACCAGCACAGTACACCAACTCGAATATTCACACCTGACCATGCTCGTGACTCAAGGGAGGCCGAAGAACTTGAAACCAGCATAGAACACTGAAAACACCGGAAGAAAATTTAACACACTTTTATCGGCACAAAACTAACAGGACTGAAATACTTCGTTCTCAAAATCGCCTTCCAATACAAAGTAAGGATTCACAATATCTAATCTAAGTGAGAGTTTTATAAAAGCACGAGTCATCCCTAACATCTAGGGTCGAGCACATACATAAGATAATCTAACTCTACTAAGTTAACAAACAACTTCCAAAGAGTGAATTCAATCCGAGCACATAAGAAAACATGGATCAACACACATAGCTGATTCATAACATAAAGATAAGCAGCCAATAAACTCATAGGTAAAGTTGCGTTGCTAATTGAAATGGTTACTTCTAAACCTCAGAAATATGCACATAGGAATCGACACCATTTAACTTCAGCTTAAATTGCAGAAAATGTCCCCGAGCAGAAGGGATCGACATAATGCTGGCAGTACGGAACTGTATGAGCATTTACAAAGATCCTGCTTATTTCACATACTCACTATCTCCCCCTGGCCAAGTCACTTAATCCTAAGGCTCCCGAATCTTGCTTCAGTCACGGATAGATTACTAGCTGCAACTCCTTTTCACTTCTAACCTTCACCACAAGAAGCCTTGCTTTAACAACTACTTACATTACATCAAAAAACTCTTTTCACAATCACAACCTGGCTTCTTTATTCCAGTACTAAGGTGTGCAACATATAAGGGGACAACACAAGATTCACAACATGCACATGGCCCTCTGGCTCCTTGGCCCCTTATCTGATGGGCTTACTCTTTTGCATAAACCAGGTTTGATGAAATGTCACCCCTCTGGGTTAGAGGATGCACCCTACTGAAATGAATGGGTTATAGAAGCTGCGAAGAAGTGGTAGGATACATCTCCACCCCTCTTAGCCATCGCGCAATATTAGTGCATATGGCTAGCCTTGCCACACCAAAAACAAACATACATGTAGGCCATGAAAACTCCATTGGTGCTTTCCCAGGCTCATACACAATGGAGTGCATGATCTCCCTTACTATGGGCTTATACCAATCTTTGTTGTCAAAGTGTTGGGCGACTGATCTCTAATAGTTTGTGAGTGATATAGGTGCAGGCCCTCCACAGTGGGAGGACTCTAGCAGTCTCCAGTCTTGGCTCTCTTGGTCCCTCTCTCTTTTTCTTTCACTGCCTACTTCTGTTTCTTGAGAAAATATAACCAAGGGTGGAAAGTCTATCACTGGTACAACATGGAAGACACCGCATTCTTTAACCAAAGTCGACCTCCATTGAAGAACCTTCTCACTCGGGCAGCTGATCGGCTACCATATCAGGTGCATAGTTAGATAAGCGAGTGAACCAATGCCTGCTCCTAAACAATCATGTCATCTTGCCTCCAACATAATGGGCCTCTGCTACCTTTACGTCCCTCAACTCCCGAGGGAAAAACTTTGTCAAGAACAACTGTCATAAATTCATCCCAACGTATGGAACCAACTTTAATTCCCCCGTTATCTCTCCACGAACAATACGGTGTAAGCAACTCACTTTAACTAGTAGGAGGCTAAGCCCGCGCTCTCTTTCCCTATCACCCCAATTATGTGGAAATCACTTATCTCCTCTAAAAATTCTTATTGGGTCCTCATCCACCTTTGACCCCAAGAGCTGGGGGTAAGGTTTCTCAGAATAAAATCTCTTATCCTTGCCGTCGATTCATTTCCATGTTGTGGTGAATAGGTGCTTGCCTGGCTGATTAATCTAAGATGTCGGGGCCTGCGCCAGCACGTGGATGCTAGGCTCGAGAAACTCAACATGCGTAATATGATAATCTATTGGGATTGCCTACGGCGGCGGTGGTGCACCACATTGGCGGCCGTTACCATATCCTTCTCCATTCGCTTGTCGGGGAGGCATTGTCTGCGACGCTTAAAGCACAAGTAAGGGAGGAACTATTTAAGGCTTCATACCCCACACAATAAGATTTATGAAGAGAAGAGGAACATTCCTAAAACTTCTCATAGACTCTTTGTCATAAGTGTGGCGCGCTTAACACCCATGAATAAGACTATATGTAACAAGACCTTGGACAACCTAGGAAACTCTAAACCTGGCTCTAATACCGGCTTTGTCACGACCCGAAAGTAGACCGGGATCGTAGACATGAAACTAGGAACCTAGGGAGGCTCCAAGTCGACCCATGGCATGTCATAGCATACACTTAACATAAAGACAACTAGCAATATGGATAAGCTGGTGATAACAAAATCTAATATAACCCATAATATAGAAATCTTAACAAATCTTAAATACAACGCGTAAATCTGCACTGAATCAGTGGAAAGACTGACTAATAAGCGATGAGGATTCTTGCAGGACAAGCCCCAGCCAGATCAAAGGTATGAAAATTGAAACATAATTAAATAAGAATATAAACCACATCCTCGGAAGATGAGGACTCACCACCTTCTGCTTGTGAGAAAGCGAACGTATTTAGTCGAGAGCCGGCGAATCGGGAACCTGAACTTATATGTAAATGATATATCCAAGAGGCGTGAGATCGGTACTTGGAATGTGCGAGTATGTAGGAACTCAAATAAATAGCTCATAAGTATAAGTATACAGAAAGTACTATAAATCACAAGATTAATGCTTGTGGCAAAAATGAGATACAACAACCTGGTATGAGATCCACATATTTATATAAACATAATCATATTATAAGGACATGCATTACTATAAGTTCAATGATGCACAAGAAAGTAGTAATCATAATGATACGGAGATGCAATAGTGGCCCGATATCATAAGGGTCCCCGGCCTTTTGTCTAAGGAAATGCTCATATATATTAGTCACTAAATAGCTCGGGGATGTTAGTCTGATTGAAAGAAAGGCCATGATTAGTAGCTAGGGATGTGAGTCCCGATAGACTAGGGAAATGCTTGCTAGCGAGAAACGTACGACAAGAAACATTGCCTGAGAATCATTGACTAGAAACATTCTTATTATCGAGAATCTGACTAACTAGCGGTAATCTAAATTGCAACGGCTAATCGAGAGACAAGGACGTTTACTAATTTTCCTCATATAACATTAGATCAGCAGGGATGGGGGCTACTTTCTAATAACATCAAGCCCGATAGTTGAAATATCATTTCATGCATTCTCATCATAATTCACCTCATCATGAAGTCCAATCAGCTAGCTATCTCAAGCATCATACGCTAACGAGCATTCTGTAGAGTCACATTATGCATAAACTATCATGACATTCCAAATTCGAGTTCATCTCATTCAACATGTAATATGAGATCATGCTGGTTAATAAATACAGCTTCCACACTCTATCCAAGATACATGACTTCATTTGTTTAGGTCTACAACATTCCAGACACTTGTCATAATCACTCCTTTTTGAACTCTTTAGCCACGGGCATTTTAGATTCAAAGATTTTTATAAAAATAATTTTAGTAAAGGAAACACAATAAGATCGCCCAAGCTTCAGTTCAACAATAGAGATGCAATCTTGTCATGTCCGAATCAATTAAATCTAGAACATGGTGATGGAACATGGTACTTCAATTACTCAAGCCCACGACTCCTACTCAATCCAACATGGTCATCGATATGATAGTAAGTATTGAGGTTAATTATGAAATATTTCTACACTTCCATCAAAATCATGAATTTCTACAGTAATCTAGGAGAAATGGTAGATTCTCATTCAACACTTAAATCAGAACCAGGAACAACATACGCACCCATACATGCTCGACCTATATTTTCACAATTTCTTCATATTCATGCATGGCTAAATTAATTGTTCAATAATAACACAATTCATTACTCAGCAATTTATAAACAACATGTTATTCCTCATTGCATTCCCAACATGATCCATATTCCAAATAACCCATCAAATTAACATCATAAATAAATTCCATAATTGCAGTAAATATTTCTATTTAAGAAAATGAATGAAGAAGAAATTAACGATTATTCAAACCCTAGATCTTGATATTCTAAATAAATTAACAGATTATTATTGAAAATATTTTCGGGCACAAGGATGGAAGAATATCACAGTTTGAAGTCGAATACTTAGGGAAGACAAAAATCCCACTCGAAACTCTTCCTTGAAGCTTGAAGAACACCTTGGTGAAACCCTAGAATTTTTTAGAAGAGAGGAGGAAGAAGGAGAGTTGAGACAATGGGAGTTTAGGAATGAAAGGCCCTTAAAATTGTGCAAGTTAGAATCCAAAACGATGTAGTTTAGGAATCTAGGGCTTATGAATTATGAAAATGCCATTAATGAAAAACCCTAAAAAGCGCTTTTCCCAGAGCCCGGCCCATACCACGAGTAGTACCATGATAACGACTGGGTGAGTACTTTATAATTGATCTTGGGCAGAATTATATGCCCAAGTGATACTCAAATGCTTCATTTCGTCTTGTTTATCTATTGTTATTTGTGCATTCTCATGTGATTTGTAGTTAAAATGTGAATTTAAACTAGCAAACATGATTAGTATTGTTTTTTGCGAGGAAAAATGGAATTTTAGGAAGCGTAGACATGTTGGTAAAAAATCGGGAATGGACTTGGAAGCAGAGCTTGATGGAAAAGGTCAAGGAAGAGCAGCAAAAATAAGGGCTCTGCGATGGAGCCGTGTCACGCTGCCATCGCGGAGGCATTCTTCCTCGGGTGAAATTATTTGGCCATTTCCGGTGAAAGCCTCGCATTACCTTCGTGACACGGAGGCAATGCCACTTGTGATGCAAGCTGTGGAACGTTGCGTATGTTACACGGAACATCAATTTCCGGTGAGGTTGCGATGCGCCGTGGCACGTTAGCTTGGCTGGCGGTTGCAGGCAGCACACCGAGGTAATTGGCGAGGAACCTAATTCAGAGAGGGTCCGCATTAGCCTAGTGGCAGGAGTGCTCGCGATACACTCCATGACAGGTTTCTTGTTATTAGGAAAAATTCTCACCAGTATAAATAGCACACGTAGGTTTATTTTTAAACATTCTAACTTAGTTGGCAAGAACGTGGGTTACGGGTAGTTGAGGACGAAAATTCTAGGGTTCTTCTCTATCTCTTTCTCTTTTATCTCAATTGTTGTATGATTTATACTCATTTGATGATGTTTAATCCACAAATGAGTGGCTAAATTCACTTCTTGCTGAGGTTAGAACAATTGTAGTGGAATGTAATTGTTGATCATTTGGTTTTTCATCTTTTCTTCAATGGTTGTTCTACCAATTCTTGTTCTTACTACATTAATGTTTGGCCAATGTTAATGTATATCCAAAAAATCCAATTTTGATCTTGAAAAGGAAAGAATTGGAAAGTTGTGAATTGGTAGGATATGATCTCTTCTTAGTTTGGAAAATTGAAAATTGATTTAAATTCAGAATAGAAATATATCGAAAGTCTTAATTAGTCAATTAAGGAATCGTTTTGTATAGCTCACAGAACATGAAATTCTTTATCAAAGAAATGTAGATTGAAGGTTCAGTTCTTAAGTTGTTAGGATATGAAAGTTTCAATCCATAGACAATAATTCTTGACTAGCAACCGAAGGAAAGATTAACTGAGCATGTTCGATAAATTACTTCCCTGCATGTTACTAGCCTTAGCATACTCATTACTATAGTTGAGACTCATTTGATAACTTTGTCTTGGGTCGTATAAATTAGGAAACTAAACTCTCAAAATCCTATTTAAATTGTTATGCATTTTTAAAGTTATAGTTCATTAACACTTAAGTTGATTATTACCTTAGTTCAGTCCCTTTAGGATCGATACTTGGCTAAGCCATTTTACTACTTGTTCGACCACGTCTTGACAGGTTGCGTGTAGTTGCAAAGCACCGAGACAAGTTTTGGCGCCGTTGCCAGGGACTAGCAATTGATAAAATTGTTTTCTTGGTGTTAGTTTACAAATTCTAAATAGATCGACAACTTGGTCTTAGTGTTGGTTTTAATTCTTTTTGATTTTTCGGATACCTTTCTTGACATGACATCGTGGAATACAATTGGTTTAAATGGTGGATACTCCTACTTTGATAAGTCTTGTCTTAATTGCGGAGGAACCACTTTTGGCAACAACCTTGTAACACGTGCAATATATTTGGTGGTCAAGATGGCCATTGGGATGGTTTTCGAATGCATGCTCCCTCCCCCAAGCCCCTACTATGATCCTTCTATTGTTTTTTGCTGAATGTAGGCATGCTGAAAGTATGAGGCTTAGGGACGTTAAGCTCGAATAGAAGACATGCTAAAACAACTCCTTGAGCAATCATAGAAGCAATGAAGGAGGTGAAGCGGTGTGAGAATTCAGCGAAGAGAATGCGAGGCTCTAGAAGGATGAGCATCAAAGTCACGAGAGATGATGATTCTTGTGAGGAAATTTGAAACTTGTGATAAATTGTAGGTAACAGGTTTAGGCAACCTTCAAGAGAGGAACTGAGAGAAAGACAAGGGTGAATTTTTGGATGAAGCCCAGCAATTAGAATCTCTTGAGTGTCCCGTGATGGGCTCACACTTATGGAAAGTTCATTCATGGAAGAAGAGATAGAAGTATACCGGTTGACATTAATGGAGAGATAGATGTCGTCTTGAGAAGGTGTATACAAGTAAGGAGGTTAAGCACAATGCGGTTTGAGGTGAGGATATTGGACCACACTCGAAGCATTTTCGACATTAATTTTTGGTTGACAACCCGAAATAGAGTCTTCCATGCTTATAAATATCTAGAGGAGGACCAAGCCCGTATTTTGATATTTGCGCTTGACTCGGAGAGACAAAAATGGCTTCGCTTACTTAAGGGCCAATAAGTTCCAACGGCAACGGTTACTGCTTGGTCCTTTGTTTTCACCACACACTGAAGCATAAGAGGAAATTAGAGAAGAAATTAGGGGTGAGATTCCTTATCCTCAAGGTGGAGAAAAAGTGGTGAAACTTGATACGTCGTGCTGCGGCTGTAAGATGGCATTTCTTGGGAGAAACCCATGGGTACCATTTTAATTTCTTACATTTGATTGTTTGATTATTTTTCATCTTGTGTTGTTTGGTGGAATGTTAAGCACAGATGGAGGGGAAGTCTGAGTACAGTGGAGAGGAAGCTTACAAGCATGGAAGAGAAAAAAAGTGTGGGTCGAACACCCCACTTGTGCAAAGTTAGGAAGGAAAGCATGAGGTTAGCTAGGCCTAAAGGCCTCGGGAGTATTTCTCATCTCTTTAAATGTTAAGTTGATCTTGGGGAAAAAATTTTAAAGTTTTTGTGCTTAACGATTTTTGGTAAATGTAATGCTTGTGAGAAATATTTGAAAAAAAAATTGTGTTTGCATTGAAACCTATGAATTCTAACCAAATTCTTGTTGTGAGATGATTTTCAGGTGGAACGGAGTGCAAAAATGCAAAAACGCAAAGATAAAAAATCAGGAGTGAGAAAAATAAAAAGAGCATGACGGTGAGCCTATGCGATGGCTCCCATGCCAGGAGGAGGAGTGCTCCCACGTTACCCTCGAAGTGGCCACGTTGAAGCTATTACGAAATTTTAAAATTCGAGAACAACGCGCGCGTTGGCTCCATGTCACGGAGGGTGCTCAGCATTACCCTCCGTGACACGTTGGTGTTATTTCGTGTCGGGTCACAGATGGCGGGTGGCCGCGTGCACTTCCCTTTAAATCGATTCCCCTCTATTTTCCCATTTTCCATTCCCTCCGCGACCAACACCCCAAATTCCCTCCTTCCCCAACATGACACGGACCTAGGCACAAGATTTCTTCAACTTTTCTTCGATTTCCTTCAGTTAAAGGTATGTTCTTGAACTTAACCTCAAGTTTCTTAAATTTTCAATTTTTGAACATGAGGTGAGTAAACCCTGCCTAAGTGCAAATTAGCCGAATTCATTTAAGTTATGATTGATTGATGTTCATAGTATCGTTATAAGTATATAGAACTCGATGAATGCATGTTTATTGAATTTTGCGAAGTGGGTAGCTAGGAGTTGGAGATTTGAATAGGAAGAAACTAAATTTGGTTGAAATGTGAAAAAAAAGAGTGAGTTTGTGCATGTTGGGTGATGTGATAGTGTTGTGAATATAGATGAATATGCTAAAGTAGACAAGGGAATTTTCGGGAAAATGAAGTAGGTATGGGTTGTTGAGAACAAAATTTGGCTAAGTGCTATGTGATGTAATGGAATCGATATGGCAATATTGTTATTCGTTGTATGAAATGCGAGAGTAGTACATAGTAATTATTCCAGTGACTTATGAATGCACTAAGCATGTGATTGTTAAGAATTGAAAAGCATAATAGTGTCTTGCCGAATTATTTTAATTGGCTAAAGACTAAGTGTGGGGTGCCTAACAACCCAACCTTAGTTGAAGCTAATTGGCCAGCTTGAATAACATTAGGGATTATTTGTTGATGGTACGAGGAACAATGCTTCGGTAGTGTTCAAGGAAAGGCGCATCCACATCGGGCTCCAGCAAAAAAGTGGGTGGGGCAACGGTTCAGCGGCACCAGCGGTTCCAGCGCGGCCAACGCCAGCAATACGGAACTAGATGGGTGACGGATGAAGGGAAGAAATGGTATCACAAAACACAAAGAAACCAAATACTTCCAGAGGAGCACATTGCAAGGAAGCCTGGCACGGGAATTCCCAGAGAATCGTCTGGGATTGACAACTGTCGAGCCGAACTTCATCTTGAAGACCCAAGTGCGATCTCCATCGATTTGGGAGTTATATGCCAAGCGGAGCAGCCCCTCCTTGATCCTTGCCGTCAAGATCGGGGGCAGGTTGTCACTTCTGAGCCCATCACTTGAATGTTATATTGGGGGCGCGGGACACGAGGCGCCCCATGTACTCAGAAACAGCGAACATAACTCCACCTTATCGGACATCGGGCGCCACTGCACGGCGAGCCGTTGATAACGTTGGGCGGGCACAAGGAGAGGCTACCATCAAGCGTTGCGCCTCTCGAGATGAGCAGGGAAACGGGATTTGGCTAAAAATTGTGTGTTCTGCGATCTCGGGTGCACATAGGCGATGTCACCTGGATCGAGTGTGCTTTGTGTACGCCTAATGAAAGGGTGGAGATAAATGTTGGGCGGTGATAATCTCCTTCATGAAGAGAGCGGAAGACTCCATCAAGGGCACGGGTACGGGTTCGGTGGTTTGCTTGACGTTCCCAGGGGCCGCTGATAGCTCGAGGAAAGTCTGGACTACATCCCGCAAATGGGTAAGTGCCTTGGATGTCACAAAACCAAGGCACCGGACACTACTCACGGGCAAGTTCTGCATGGCCCAGAAGCGACATGCTCGGGATGATCGGTATATGGCGCATGTACGGGATGCAAGTAGTTAGCGTGTGGGAGGCCGGCAACAGAAGATGGTTGGCCAGAGCTTGGATTGCCGCTGGCGAGAATGCCGGGCTCTATGCGAGTGGGGCCAGCTTTTGTGGATCTTTGTAAATGATGATGTCCCCACTTAGGTGAGGAGACACGCGCAGGAGACTCAGGTGTTTGAATCAGATGAAGACGGGGGGGACGATTCGGATATGGGAGACGAGGCAACGGCCACGTGAAGAAGTTGAACACCAGGTGATCGAGGAATTTCACTCACTACTTTTATGATATGTTGAATTATGTGAACACTAGGGACGGTGTTCGGTTTAAGTGTGGGGTGGGAATAGTTAGGTGCCCGATTTAGCACATTGACTGTGATATGTTTATGTCTTGTGTTGTTGTATGCACGTGAAAAATGCTGACCTGTGATTTTGTGTTGTATGTTATTATTGTAATTGATTGGTGTAATGTTAATTGTGTTGTGTCTTGTTGAGTTGTTGTTGGTTGTAAATAGGTTGTGTAATATTTTTTCTATTCTTTTGTTGGTACATGATTGGGTTTGTCGGTGTTTGTTTTTGGTGCTTTTCTGAGAATAGTCCCATTGGGCAGAAATCGTAAATAGTGACCATTCCTATGATGGATGCATATTGGCCGTCTTAAGGGAAATGTAGTTGATAGGAGTAGTTTTTTTCTTTCTTTTGTTTGTTTTCCAAGCGTGTAGCTTTACTTCTATGGTTGGAATTCTGGTTGCATGTTGTACATGTGATGTTAAGATGCAAATGTGATTCGTATGAAAGCATGCAAATGTGTAAACATGTTGAGATACCTAGACCATAGAGTTTGATTCGGTGTGATAGAGGCTTAATGTTGAATTCTTGTAATTAGCTGATATAAGAGTACGTGAATATGTCTTGAGTTGAGCATGTGCAATGTGTGTGGTGAGGTTTCTATTATTCCATGCTATTGTAGTGTGAACTTGCCTAAGTGTGTGTACGAAACGAAATAGGTGTGTATTGTAGGAAAGGATGTAGGCATTTCTTTGATTAAACGAAAATATTTCCATTATCATACCTACACCTTGAATGTACATCCTAGTTAGCCCCATTGAGCCTTTAGCCTATTTTTTCTTTCTTCGAAAAGGCTGTAGGCTTGTCCTTCTTTCATTATCAGTGAATTTGATCAAAACTCTTAGCGCTCAAGAAAAATAATTTTCCCACACAGAGTGTCAAGGAGTGAAATTTGAAAAGAAAGGAAAAGCGAGGAGTGGTGAAAGTTAAAGGAAAGGTCAAAGGTGCACTTGCTGAAATTAAATAAAATAAAGATGTATAACTAATCTTTGTTATTAAGTCGAGTATTAGCAAAGAAATGGGAACAAAAATAAAGAAAAAAACTTCAAGAATGGGAGGATGAAGGAAGAAGCAATGCCCTTAATGATGGTGGGATGTATTGAAAAACACTTAAGGAAGCTAGTTGCTATTATTGGTTAGCGCGGTATTTACTAGTTCCTTAGCTTACATTGCAACCGTTAAGTCCTACGTGATCTTACATTACGCGCGTACTTATGTTAGTAGGTAATACACTAGAGGCAAGCCTATAGTTCATGACATGGCCATGTGAATTCTTTAGGAGAGAGAGCGAAATCGTGTTCATATGCCCTACATGTAATGCTTTGGAAATCATATGATTGAAAAGGGAAATTCTCTTATGTTGTGAGGGCACATGCTTGACGGTGCATTTAGTGTCGGATGTCTTGATCGCTTGATTTGCACAAGTTTTACAAGATCGAGAGTCGATTCTGGGTCTAGGAGATCTTAATGTGGTGTATGTCATTTTATTGATGAGACTATATGCATGTTTTTCTTGATGATTTGCTATAATAATATGTCAGTTTGGTAAGCAGCAGATTTTGAGCCAAAGTAGCTATGCGTGGGTTCAATTGCATGAGATGTGAAAGTATTGTTCGAGGATGAACAAGGTTTTAAGTATGGGGTAAGTGATCTTGGGGCGGGGTATATGCCCAAGTGATGCCTCAAATGCTTCATTTAATCTTGTTTATCTATCGTTATTTGTGCATTCTCATGTGATTTGTAGGTAAAATGTGAATTTATACTAATCAACATGATTAGTGTTGTTTTGTAGGAAAATGGAATTTTAGGAAGCTAAGATACATGTTGGTAAAAATCGGGAGATGGACTTGGAAACAAGCGTTACAAAGGTCAAGGAAGAAAAGACAAAAATAAGGGCTCCGCGATGGAGCCATTTCACGCTGCCATCAGCGGGGCATTCAGCCTGGGTGAAAGTCAATTTCAATTTCCAATGGAGGCTCGCGTTACCTCAGTGACACGGAGCGAGTGCCTGTGATGCAAGTCATGGAACGTTGCGTATGTTACCTAGAACATCAATTTCCGAGTGAGGTTCGCGATTGCGCCCAGTGGCACGTTGGCACCGGCTCCGCGTTGCGGTATGGCACGGCGAGGTAATTGAGGAACTGATTCCAAAAGGAGTCACAGCGTTAGCCGGTAGCCTGAGGAGGTGCTCTGCGTACTCCATGCCGTTGCTTGTTCCGGAAAAATTCTCACCAGTCTCATCCTTGATTAGGTTTATTTTTAAACATTATGACTTAGTTGAGCAAGAACGTGGGTTACGGCGGTTGAGGGGACGAAAAATTCTAGGGTTCTTCTCTATCTCTTTCTCTTTATCTCAATTGTTTGTATGATTTATACTCATTTGATGATGTTTAATCACAAATGAGTGGCTAAATTCACTTCTTGCGGGTTAGGTGAAATTGTTGTGGAATGTAATTGTTGATCATTTTGGTTTTCATCTTTCTTCAATGGTTGTTCTATCAATTCTTGTTCTTCTTGCGGCTAATGTTTGGCCCGTGTTATTGTATATCTAAAAAAATCAATTTTGATCTTGAAAAAGGAAAAGAATTGGAAAGTTGTGAATTGGTAGGATATGACTCTTACTTAGTTTGGGAAAATTGAGAATTGATTTACATTCAGAATAGAAATATATATGAAAGTCTTATTAGTCAATTAAGGAATCAGTTTTGTATGGCTAGAACATGAAATTCTTTTATGAAAGAAATGTAGATTGAAGTTCATGATTCTTAAGTTGGGTAGGATCTGAAAGTTTCAATCCATAGGTAATAATTCTTGACTAGCAACCGATGGAAAAGATTAAGCCGAAGCGTGTCGATAAATTACTTCTGCATGTTCGTTTTAACCTCGATCTATGCTCATTACTATAGTTCGAGACTCATTTGATAACTTTGTCTTGGGTCGTATAAATTGAGGAAACTAAACTCTCCGAAATCTTATTTAAACTGTTGTCTGTATTTTTAAAGTAATAGTTCATTAACACTTAAGTTGAATATTACCTTAGTTCGGTCCCTATGGGATCGATGCTTGGCTTTCCCCGAAGCCATTTTTACTACTTGTTCGACCCACGTGCACTGGCGTGTAGTTGCAAAACACTAGAACAATAGTGCCACTTCTCGATCCTTAGAATTTGGCCATGACTTGCTTACCACGACCCGTAGTGACCTTCTACGAGTCTTACTGAAAGTCATTGTATCATCCACCCTCACCAATCACGACTTAACCACCAACTCCTAGTCACGACTCTTTGATACAACCTCTGAGTCGTATGACAAATAACTCCATCCTCGTGTCGTACCATCACCAGGACAATCATCCATATGTTAACTAGAAAGGGCTCGTCGACTTCTGGCCACGTGTCATTGCCCACATACTACGGCTCGTGGTTGGGAAAATACTTATCTGATATAGACCCACGGGTCTTCCCTACAACCCGTACAATCGACCTATGACTCGTATCTTGAGTCGTGATGAGGAAATATTGCGGATTTTTCTGCTAAGCTCATTCACAAATTAAGATTTTAATCTTAGGAACTTTTGGGGTGATATAATATCTCCCCCTTGGGAATATTCAACTCAGAAAGTTGGCTTTGAACATACTAAAGTAGAGATGAAGTCGATATCAAAAAACCAATCAATCATTATTAGCTTACCAATGGAGTATCATACTCTGGTTAACACAGTACACCAACTCTCAATATTCACACCTAGCTGTGCATACCATGACTCCAGGGAGGCCGAAGAACTTGAAACCAGCATAGAACTAGGCAAACACCGAAAGAAAATTCTTTCCCCTTTCTCTAGCATAGAAACACGGACCAAACCTTCATTCTCAAATCGCCTTAGATGCTAAGTCGGGATTCACAATATCTAATCTAACTAAGTAAGGATTTCATAAGCGGTAGTCCTAACATCAGGACTTAGCATATACATGACATAATCTGACTCTACTGAATTAACAAACAACACAAAGAGTGAATTCAATCCTAGCACATAAGAAAACATGGATCAACACACATAACTGATTCGTAACATGAAGATATGCAGCCAGGCTCATGGGGAAAGAGCGCGCAGCTAATTGAAAGCGGTTATTTTTAACCTCAAAAATACGCACATAGGAATCGACACCACTTTATGTTCAATTGAAATTACCGGAAGAGAATTATCGAACCTCGAAGGGATCGACATAATGCAACTACAAATTGGAACTTCTTATGAGCATTTTCAAGATCTAACTTATTTCACATATACACTATCTCCCCTTAGCTTAAATTCATCGTCTAAAAACCGAATCTTACACTTCGAGTCAGGGTACAGTGCTAATTCTTAACTCCTCTTTCACTTCTAACCTTACTTTGACCTTATACTACTTGACTACTTACATTTACACATCAACAATCTCTTTTCACAATCTGTGAGCTTCTTATTCGGTACTAAGGTTGGCAACGTATAAGGGGACAACACAAGATTCTAACATACATGTGGCCACTACTAGCGTCTTCCCTTATCCTGATGTGCTTCTACTACATAAGAGCGATTTTGACGTCCACCTCCCAGGTTAGAGGATGCACCTACTTGGCTTGAGCGGGGGCTATAGGAGTGCGAAGAGGTGGTCGAGGATCTTCTCTGCCTGCCCAGCCCTTGCAGCGCAATCTCGATGCATATGGCCCCCCTTGCCACACCAAAAACAAACATACATGCTAGGCCATGAAAGCTCCCAAGTGGTGCTTTCCACGACTCATCCATGATCGTACGTGATCTCCCTTACTGCGGAAGCATAAAGTGCGGGTATCGAAAACCTTTGGGGGGCACAGCGATCTCTAATGGTGGTGTGAGTGATATTCGGTACCCAACCTCTAATGGGAGGACTCCAGTCTCAAATCCTTGCTCACTTGGTCCCTCTCTCTTTTTCTTTCACTGCCTACTTCCATTTATTGAGAAAATATTGCCAAGTGTGGTAACTCTATGTCACAGTGCAACATGGCGGATCCTGCATTCTTTAATGAAGGAGTCTAACACTCCATTCATGAACTGCTCACTCGGGCCGTACAGTCGTCTACCATTTCGGCGCATACTTAGGCGGCCCGAGTGAACTCCGTGCATACTCACGGGCAGTCAAGTCATTTTGCCTCAAGTTAATGAACTTTGCTACCTTTGCCTCCTTCAACTCCCGAAAGAAAAACCTATTCAAGAACCTTGTTATAAATTCATCAATCTATGGGACACAGCTTCAATTCCCAATTTGCCTCTTCCTTGACAATGCATGTAAGCAACTCCCTTTAACTAGTAGGAGGGTAAGTTCGCTCTTTCCACTGTCACTATGATGTGAGTAATCTTTTGTATCTCCTCAAAAACTCATATTGTCCACATCCACCTTTGACCCCGAAAGAACTCGGGTAGGTTCATCGAAGAAAATCTCTTATCCTTTCTCGGCTTTCATTTCCATGTTGTGGTACATGGGCCTGCCCTGGCGGTTAATCTAAGCTATCGAGGGGCCTTAACCAACACGTGGATGGCTCTTTCCAGGCTCGGTAGGCATAACATGATCATCTATTGGTCTTCTTGGGATGGTGGTACCAGCGACGGCGGGTTTACCACGTCCTCTTCAATTCGCTCGTCGTGGGCATTTTACGCGAGCGCTTAAGCACGACTCAAGGGAGGAACTATTTAGAGCTTCATACCCTCGCACGATAAAGTCATAAGAGAGAACATTCCTAAAACGTCTTATAGCCTCTTCTTCATAAATGTGGTGCGCTTCACACCGCAGAAGAAGACTCCTACATGTACGACCTTCGAGGACACCTAAACTCTAAAACTTCCTCTAATACCAACTGTCACGGCCAGAGTAGACCCGGATCACTTAGGCCACAGAGAAAGGAACTGAGAGGCTCCAAATCGACCAATGGCAAATTCATAGCATACACTTAACATAAAAGACAACTAACAATATGGATAAGCGGGCCCGATAGTAAAATCTAATATAACCCATTATATAGAAATCTTAACAACACATAAATACAACATAGAAATTTGTCTAAACAATTAAAGCCTTTTACTAAGCCCGATGAGGATTCTTTGGGAAAATCCCCAATTGAATCCAAAGTTTACGAAAGCGAAACATAATTAAATAATAATATAAGCCACGTCCTCGGAAGATGAAAGTCACAGCGCTAGCAGTATGGATGGGGAAAAGTATACTACTCATGACGATAAGGAACTGAATCATATCTTAAAATGATACCACAAGAGGCGTGCAATCGGTACTTGGATTGCGGTATGCGGAACGTAAATAAATAGATCATAAGTATAAGTATACAAGCCGGAGTGCATAAATCACGGGATTATTAGCATGCTTGAAATGAGAGATAACAATGCGGTATGAGATCCATATTCATATAAACATAATCATATTATAAGGACATGCATTATTATAAGTTCAATGATCTAAAAAGTAGTAATCACTTAATGATACGAGAGATGCAATGTCTTGGCCCGATATCATGAGGGTCCCAGGCTATCTAAGGGGAGGCGAAGGCTTCGATATAGCGAGTCACTAAATAGCAAGGGATTTTAGTCCGTGAAGAAGACACATCTCATGGCTAGTAGCTAGGAATGTGTCTGCCAGGCAGAGACTAGGGTAATTCTCTTGCTAACGAGAATCCCGGCCCGACTAGGGAAATATTCTTTCTAATGAGGAATCCCAGGCGGCTAGGGAAACATTCTTGATAAAGAGAATCGACTGAATGAAACATTCTTGTTAATGAGAATCCCGATTGACTAGCGGTAATCTAAATTGCAACGGCTAATTAGAGACAAGGGCGTTTATTGATTTTCATCCACAGCGCATTCTCATCAAGCTTGGATGGGGGCTACTTTCTGTAATCCAAGCCCAATAGTTGAAATATCATTTCATGCATTCTCGTCATAACACACGATCATGGAGTCAAATCGTGTTATCTCAAGCATCTTAAGCTAACAAGCATTCCACGAGTCACATTATTGCATATACTATCATGACATTCCAAATTCTAGTTCATCTCATTCAACATGTAATATGAGATTATACATGGTTGTAAGTAAACTCATACTCTATCCAAGATGCATTACTTCATTTATTTAGGTCTACAACATTCCACACACTTGTCATAATCTCTCCTTTGTGAACTCTTTTGCAGACATTTTAGATTCCATGTTTTTATAAAAACAATTTTAGTAAGGAAAAATAATATAGAATCATGGCTTGATTCAACAATGGAGAAGCTATCTAGTCATGCCCAATTAATTAAATCTAGAACATGGTGATGGAACATAATTTACTTCAATTACTCAAGCCCACAACTCCTACTCAATCCAACATGGTCATCGATATGATAATCAAGTCATTAGGGTTAATTATGAAATATTTCTACACTTCCATCAAAATCATGAATTTCTACGGTAATCTAAGGAGAAATGAACAATTCTCATTCAACACTTAAATCAAGTTAGGAACAACATACTGCACCCATACATACTCGACCTATATTTTCACAATTTCTTCATATTCATACTACAGTGAATTGAACAATAAGCAACACCCATTCATTACTCAAGCCAATTTATAAACAACATGTTATCCTCATGCATTCCCAACATATGATCCATATTCCAAATAACCCATCAAATTAACATCATAAATAAATTCCATAATTGCAGCAAATATTTGCATTTAAGAAAAAAGAATGAAGAAGAAATTAACAATTTATTCAAACCTAGATCTTGATATTCTAGAATAAATTGAAATCGTTATTATTGAAAATATTTTGAGGCACAAGGATGGAAGAATATCACAGTTGAAGTCCCGAATACTTGGAAGACAAAAAATCCCTCGAAACTCTTCCTTGAAGCTTGAAGAACCACTTGGTGAAACCACAGAATTTTTAGAAGAGAGGAGGAAGAAGGAGAGTTGAGAGAAAGGGAGTTTAGGAATGAAAGGCCCTTAAAATTGTGCAAGTTAGAATCCAAAACGATGTAGTTTAGGAATCTAGGGCTTATGAATTATGAAAATGCCATTAATAAAATCCACGATAAGCTTCACTTTTCCCGACCGACCCATACCTAGTAAAATGCCATGAAATAGCGACTGTTGGATCACCTCTCGTAGTACCTTTTACCAATCCTGCAGATCTGGCCACGACTCATTGTGACCTTCTACGGAGTTGTGCGGCAGTCGTTATCATCCACACCCTCACCAATCACTGACTTCACCACAACTCCTCATCACGACTCATTTGCTACAACATACGAGTCGTACCATGACCCCGAACTCCGTCCTACTAGTCATACCTTCACTCGTACAATCATCCACATGATAACCCAAAGACTCATCACGACTTCTGGCCACTAGTGGTACCCACATACTACGGCTGCGTGGTGGGGACTCTTGGTTTGGAAAATGACTTATCTGATGCGAACCCACGGTTCTTCCTCGACCCGTACAATCCAACCTACGGCTCGTACCTTGAGTCGTACTAAGGAAATGTTGCAAATTTTTCTGCTAAGCTCATTCGAAATCCTGAGTTTTAATATTGGGAACTTTTGGGGTGTTACACAAGCCATAGAAAATACCAAAAGGAAGAGAACACTAGGGGTGTGATATTTAAGGGGCATCATGGATTGGAATTATTAACAGTTGTTAGTATTACTCAATACTATAATTAGTTGTAGACAAGGTGGCACCTGAAGATTTTCAACGAATTGGAGTGTGTTGCGCAGTTTCCTCAAACCCAAAGTCATTTGCCACGGCAACCCTGCTGGCGCGATGCAGGGAATCGACTAATCTACAACGCGTCATCCGTCAGTGGTGTCGGGCTTTGTTATCTCACAGCCGAACACACATGAATGACCTTCTAACCTCACTGATGTTTTCTCTACCCATACTATACAACCGATTTTCAAGTAAAATTAGATAGTAAATACGACTCATATTTGCAACTATGAATACTTTATTAAAAATCATAGAAACACTAGAAATTTACCAATTGAGTAAATCTAAGACGAATTGAACAATACCCCGATCCGGATCCGAGCCGTCATTCATACACCCTAGAAAGGAATTTAGCTATTTATGTAAGTAGAAAAAGAAATTACGTTACATAATAATTCAAAATCCATTCAACAAAATGAGTAGAAAATTGACACAAGGTTATTTGGTCCCGAATGGAGTTTTTTTTCTACATTTTCAAAGAAGAAGATGAAGATTTCTCTCTCTACAATTCAATTCTTCAACTTCTCAATACTTTCTATTCAATATTCAACCATAATGGAATGTTGATTTTCCCTTTTCTAGAAAGGTACAAAAGTAGGGTACAAAAATTCTCTTTTTTCTTGATGGACGATTTTGCCTTTTCGCGGTGGCTTCACTTGCAGTCGGCGGTGATTCACTAGTGCGATCCAGATCCTCCAATCTATCATTCTTTGGTATCTAGTGAATTCCATAGTGTCAGAACATTAACACAGGCGTTCATCGGTGCGGATATGCAGTCAGCGATGAATGATCCTGCCCGGCCTGGTGACCAGTTGCCCAGTGGTGAGTGTTTCACCGGTGTCCTCGGTGGTCCTTGGTCCTTATCTCAACATTTATGAGTTTTGCTAGAATTTCATGCCTTTACTCAAGTTAAATAGATGTAGATATCAAGAAAAAGGGCCTTAAAATTCACCTAATTAACTTGGAAACTAAACAAAACTCATGTCTAATAGAAAAATGAGTCGGTAAATTACAAACTCAATTCAAACCCCAAACCTGAACATTTACTTGTCTCCAAGTAATGCAATTCTTCACAGGTGAGAAAATGGAACAATATGTTATACTATATGAGTCTATGTACCAAGGACCACTAAATGAACAACCCAAAACGCTCTCGACTCAAGGAAAGAAGAGGAGCTCCCAAAACATGTTGCAAAGTTTCAGGGGTAACCACAGCTGAATAGGCATGATTCACAAATATTATCATTCTTCAAAATGAGGGCATGGTTTATTAAAACAACCACACATAGCATCTCAAATCATGACAAATTCACATTCAAAGCTTTCTTTGAAGCTCCAAAACACTCATCGAATCACTTCTTCACACTAATGCACATGTTCTCCAAGGGAGCTAATGCCCTCACGAGAAGAGAAAATCCTTTCTTATCATCCAAAAATGCACACAGAGGATTATAGAATAAGACAATCATCTCCTCTTACAAATAAATTCTCCATGCTTACAAATTGACCCATAGGCTTGCCCCTTTGTGTAACCGCCACTAATAAAAGTTTCTACACTCTTCAAAATTAGTGGGACTTGGAGTCATAATGAAGGCTATGGAGTTTATGGTAGGATTAACAATGAGTTCTAGTTATTTAGAACCTTCCTAGTGGTTACTTGCAACATCCCCTCATTCTATTGACATCACTTCCTTATCTTTCTTTGTTCATCGTTTTCCTTATTTTTGTTTCAAAAGAGCCACCCTTGAAAGCTCATTTGGTTTCGCATTTAGCCTCATCTAAGCAATAGGTAACACCTTTCAACTATTCTTTCTCTTTCAATGATTGAAGGTTCTTCAACCAATCAATTCATTCATTTCAATCGCAATTTGGTGCTGCTTACATTGAAGCTCTCATTTCTCCCTTTTCTTATGAACTCCCAATTTAGGCTTTCCTCATTTCTCCACAAATTTCCTTATCCTACATATTTCTTGGGCTTGAAGCCCTATTTTTCATTCTGTCACCACTAGAAACTAGGGAGGATGGGTGCCAAAGAAGAGGATTAAAAAGGGTCATTGGGATTGTAATGTGGATTTCAAAAAAAAGGTTCAAAGGTTGAACATTGGCTAGCAAAGGAAGATGTTTAAGGAGGTCATTTTGGTGAAATGACTAGCAATAGAAAGCCTAAAATCATATTTTAAGTGCATCTACATCTAGGATTTCTCCTTGAGTTATACTTAGACAACTACATGCAAGTGCACGTGGTCATACAAGTAGTAAAGTGTCTTTATTTCAAGCTAAGTATCGATCCCATAGGGACGGTAATATGGTAGTAATTATCCTAATTGTTAGTGAGCGATTTCGTTATGCGGTGAACAAAAAAACAAATAATGCTTTTGAATCAAGATTAATAGTTAATGTGAACCTAAGTGAATATTGTAAGTTAAAGTCTTATCAATAGCAATGAACAAACGGAGGTTAAGGCAAAACATGCCGAGAGATGTAATTTATTGAAAATTAAAATCAATCAATCTTCTCTTCGATTGTTAGTGGGGAATTAATAACCCATGGATTGGATCTTTTGACTCCTCACCAATTAAACAAGAATCACGAGACTTACATTACACATTTACGTGATGCAAAAACCCCATGTTCTAGCTATACATAACATATTCAATAAATGACCAAATAATGACATTAAAGATATATATCTATCCTGAACGTAAATCTTCCCTCAATTTCTCAACCAAGAAAGATCATATTCCACCAATTAGTCTCCCTTTGGAATTGAAATTGGAATTCTAGAATATACATTAACATTGTAATATTAACGTAGTAAAAACAAAATTGGAAGAAAAAGCAGATTTATAGATAAGAAAAAAGCTGAAATAATCATTAATTACATTCCTCTACAATTATCTTCAACCACAACAAGAGGTGAATTAGCCACTCAATTTTGAATTAAACATCTTCAAACAAGTAGAATTAATAATAGAAATTGAAATTAAATAGGAAAATAGAATTAACCTAGATTTCTTCTTCTCAGCCCCGCCTGCTATCCACTTTCTTGCTCAAAATGTCGAGGATACTTTAAAATAAAACCTAAGTATTACTATTTATACAAGTGAGAATTTTTCCATGAAGCGCTTAGCGTGGAATTGAGTGTCGGGAGCATCGGCTCCGTGCCACGGCACGACGGACCTTCCTTTGGAACTCTTTCAAGTAATTGTCTTAAGCATGGCCGCAGTGTATCGCGAGCCTTATCTTCGTGCCACGATGCCATCGCGCACGTCCCACTTGGAGACTTGGGGTTCGAATAATTATCTTCGGCGTGGCACGAGTGTATCACGAGCCTCATCTCGTGCCACGGAGAGTAACACGATACCTCCCAGCCAGAGTGAGATCAAAATTACTTCTAGAGCGGAGGCGCTTCGCGATGGTAGCGTGACACGGCCTCCATCGCGGAGCACCAACTTGGCCAATTTCCTTGTCGACTTTCGCTTCTTGCTTCGAGTCCATTTTCACACTTCACCAACTTGTAGATTATCTTCCAAATCTCTTCTAACTATAAAACAACACTAATCATGTTGGTTAGTATAGAAATCAACATTTACATACAAAATCGCATGAGAATGCACACATAAGTTGATAAAACAAGAGTAGAAATGAAGTAAAGTATCACTTGGGCATTTATGCCCAGATCACCTACCAACACTTAAAACCTTGTTGGGTCCTGGGACGATCCTTTCACATCTCATGCAAGTGAAACCCACGCATCGCTAATTTTGCGAGACCATTCAAGCTACGACTATGAGATTATTTAAGATAGCAAATCATCAAGAGAGCATGCACGGTTTCATCAATGAAATGAAATACACCACATTAAGACCTCCTACCCTCAGAATCGACTCTCGATCTTGTAAAACTTGTGCAAATCAAGCGATCAAGACATCCGACACGAATTTCAAGCTCTCATCAAGCATGTGCCCTCACAACGCAGAAGTTACCCATGTTCACATAAAATTTTCAAAAAGCACTACATGTAGGGGTATGTGAATAAGATTACGCTCGCTCTCCCAAAGAATTCACATGAATCATGTCGTGAACCATAAGCTTGCCCTTAGTGTTTTACTCCACTAATTTGAGGATGCATGGCGTAAGATCACGTAGGACTTAATGGGTTGTAATGTAAGCTAAGGAACTAGTAAATCTTTGGGCTAACCAATAGTAACTAGCTTTGCGCTTTTAATACATTACACATTCATTACGGACATTGCTTCTTCCTCAATCCTCTCACTCTTGAATTTTCTCTTTGTTTTTGTTCCCATTTGTTTAGGAACACTCAACTTACTAGAAAAGAGTATTTAAGAAACTTTTTTCATTCATTGATTTTCTTACTCTCTACTAATAATTAATCAATTCCAAACAGAATTGCACCTTTGACCTTTTCTTTAACTTTCACAACTTTCACTTTCCTTCCGTTTCACGCTTCTCACTCCTTCACTCTTTGAGAAATTGTTTTTTTATGTGCTTAGGAGTTTGGATCAAATTCCCACGGCTAATGAAAAAAGATTAAGCTTGGTTTGTATCTATCAAAGAATAGGCTAAAGGCTCAATGGGCTAACTAGGATTTAACATTCAAGGTGGGTACGATAAGGGAGAAACTTTTGGTTCATTCAAAGAAATTCCTACAATCCACATCCTTCATTTCATTAATATACACAACGGGCAAGTTCAGGAACTTCACAATAGCATGGAATATTCGAAAACTCGCACTCCGCGCACATGCTAAACTTAAGACATATTCACAAACTCTTCAATTCGAGTTAATTACAAGAATTCACTAATTAAGCCTTGATCACACCGAATCGAATTCTAAGGCCCTGGAGGTATCTCAACATGTTTAACACATTTGCATGCTTCCATACGAATCGCACTTGCATCTTACAATCATGTGTAGCCCAGCACATATGAAATGTTAAACCATTAATTAGCTACGTTTGGAAAACAAAACGAAAGAAAAAAAAATCTAAACCTATTGACTAAATTTCCCTTAGAGATGATCGTCATCCATCCATCATAGGGAGCAGTCGCTATCTAAGACATCGGTTCAAGGGGACTATTCTCAGAAAGCTTGAAAATAAAAACCGAAAAACCCAAACAAAAAAAATTTCGATAGAAAAAAAATATATATATAATAAAAAATTTTACGCATCCTGACGACGACTTACTATTTATTATATCACCGGCTACCACAAATTCATCGGTCACAAAACATGAAACAAAGTCGAAGAGTCATAAATAGCACATCCACAAAAGCACAAACACAAGAAACCTTTCTGGCAGCTGGCACCTAACTCAGACCCACGCCCAATCGGAACAACGTGCAGTGTTCACATAGTTACAATTAAAAACAAAGTTTGGATGGTGTAACTCCTTGATCAATCAAAATACTCAATCTCTTCATCGGGTGCCGAGCGCCTCTCATCGCCAAGATCTGAGAATCATCCCGTAGTCCTCCTCCAGGCCTCGATGTCAGGTCCTCCCGGCATGTTTCCTCGTCATTAGGGATGTCATCATCCACGAGCTCGACAAATGGGCCCCACTAGGCATAAGCAGGCATGCTCGCCGAATGGGTAATCCATCTCGAGTTGCCACAATTCATCCTCCATCGCGGAGCCTTCCACCAATGCGCAGTTGCAAAATCTACATCCCATACATTCGGGCCATGTATTAATCATCCCAGCATATCGCTCGACTAGTGTAAGCACGAGCCCATATGTAGTATCAGTGCCTTGGTTTTTGTGATATCCAAAGCACGCCGATCAATCTGAGGAATGTAGTCCGGGGCCTATTGTTCAATACTTAGTGGCCCACACAGGGAATGTGATGAAGACCACCGAATCCACATTCTCGATGCCCACGATGCCGGTCGCTCTCTTCATGGCGGAGATGATCACCGCCCAACGTTAATTTCAAGCCCTTTCATCGGTGCATAAACAAGACAAACTCTATCTACGAGTGACATCGATCATGTGCACCCACAGGATCAAACAAGAGCAAACTATCTTCAACCATATCCGGCTTCTCTGTTCATGGGAATATGGCAGTATAATAAATTTGGTAGCCCCTTTCTTGCCGACTCCACCTGGCTGTTGATCTTGCTCCACATAAAGTGCATTTGATATCTGCGTATGGTGGAGTGATGGTGGTAATCGGAGGACATGGCGTCAAGTGTCCGCGCCCCCGGGATTGCATTTAGATGGTATGGTTCAAAGGTAACCTTTTTTTGCCCTCTCCCGTCTTGATTGTGTGGCTGCGCAAAGTCGGGTTCCGGTTAGCGTGAATTCCCGGATAAGTAGGTGCAATCTTTGGATTCTTCAAAAATGAAGTTTAACCCGAGTGTCAATCCTATGTAGGATCAGTGGAATTTCTGTGCTAGTGGTTCCCACATGCTATCTGTTCCTCACAGGGAAATACTTGGTTTCCTTGTGTTTAGTATACCATTCTTCCCCTCATCACATCACCCATCTTGTTCCATATTGTGCAGTGTTGCCCTGAGGTAAGTGGTGCTGCTATCTTCTTTGCCCCAATTCTTACTCTTTTCTTCGGCGCCGGATATGGATGGCCCTTGCCTTTATACTGCCTTCTAGACATTTGTCGTGTGCATTCAAAAACATACGGTTCAGCATTATTCAAGGCATAGTTAGCTACGACTAGGTGGGCTTAGCAGTCACCGCACTTAGTCTTTGGCATGATCAGCACAATTGACAAGAACATTCACATTTTCAGTTCTTAATTCCCAACATGTTCGGTACATTCATACAAGTCGATGGAACAATTTCTTTGTACTACTCATACTAGCCCACAATGCATTATGAAAGTTCCTCCATCGATTCATTTATATAATCATGAGCACTTTGCAATTTGCGCACAACAACCTATGAGAATTCCCTACTTTCATCCCCCAAAATTCATCTTCTACCATAACATAATCCACTTCAATCACAATATGTTTCAATTCAAACAACATGCACAACCCAAATTATCAACATTTTTACCCATTTCTTCTTCTGCTTCCCTATTCAAATTCTCAACCCTAGTTATCAACATTGTATGATTTTTAACAAATCATGTAACTATTGAGTTAAACTAATCACAACGATCATATTAACCTCATTCATCCGCCAACTCAATTGATTACAACACTTACTAATCACTTAGGGCAAATTTCATCAGAAAACATGTTCACGAATCAAAATATTCAGCAATAATGAGAAAAAATTCGAGAACATACCTTTACTTGATGAATTCTAAGAAGAATAGAAGAAATTTTCTATTTCAGGCCGATTGGAGCGTTGAGGGAGAAGGGGTTTTGGGGTGTTGGTCATGGAGGTTTGAGAAAAGGGAGAAATTAAAGAATTTGGGGTTAAAGGTTGTTCAGCGTGGGTTTTGCGATGACCCGAGGTGACCCGGCGAATGTAGCCTCCAGCGTGTCATGGAGGCCATCGCGGAGGCGGAGCTCCATGACACGGGAGCCACTCCGCGGAGGCTCCCACTTCGGAATTTGTTAAAATTCTAGAATGAACACCAACGTGTCACGAAGGGTAACGCGGAGTCCACCTCCGTGATACGGGCCATGCGAGGGCTCTTTGAATTTTCACAGGATTTTATTTTATTACCTTGATTTTCCTTTGCACTTTTGTATTTTGGCTTGCCATTTCACCTGAAAATCATCCAACGACAATAATTTGTTAGAAATCATGGGTTGCCTCCCAACTGTACCGGCCTTACCAACTACTCTATTACATTAAATTCACCGGGTTGCACACGTGCGGCTCACAGTTTACCGTCGCTCGACCGCTTCTCATCCTTAATCATCTACTAGTGATGGAAGTCTTATCTCGAATAACGTCTTCACCCATTAGTGCTTACATCTGCGCAGTTCACCAAAAATGTGGCACTTTTATCCTCTTCCCACAATTCAATTGCCCCGTGTGGTCATTCTCCAACTTCAAAGTGTGCAGGAAATATTGGTGAAACTTCCACAGGAAGTTGGAACCTGGAATTGAGCAACCCAACACTTTTTGCACATTTCGAATCGGAGTACACCATGTGCTGTCTTGCCACCTTTTAGTTTTTCTCCTTGTAGCATTTAGCACTTTCATAGGCATTCCATCGAAACTCGTCTAAGTCACTCGGTACGCATCAACACCTCTTCTTTCCTTCTAGCTGGGATCCATATTTAGCTTTCTTATGGCCCAAAAACAGTGTTTCAGCTCCACAATTAGATGACATGCCTTCCCGAAATGACATGGAGAGGTGCATTGGTGTCTTGTATGCGATTACATGCAAGCCCACAACACATCATCAAGTTTGCTTGTCCAATCAATTCGTTGTGCATTCATTCTTTTACGCAAAATTTCCTTAATTTCCTGTTTGACACCTCTACTTGCAGCTAGTTTGGGGATGATATGATGTCGCCACCTTGTGTGGCACCCCATGTTTCTTCTTGATTTTTGAAACCCTACATTCACAAAATGTGCCCCTCCATAACTAATAGCTCGGGCGTACCGAGCACAGTAATCTGCTTCTTCACAAATTTTGTACCACCTTGTTGTCGTTCACAGGGAAAGCTACTGCCTCGACCCACTTAGAAACGTAGTCCACTTGCTACCAAGATATACTTGATTACCAAATGACGGTGGATACGGGCCCATAAAGTCTATACCCCCATCAAAAACCTCAACTTCTAATATCTAATGCAATGGCATCTCACATTCCCTCTTTGATTGTTCCTATTCTTTGACATCTATCATACATTTGACATAAGCTGTAGCGTCTCCGAATAGTGTAGGCCAAAAGCATTTATGACACCTTGTGGCTGTTCTCTCTCCTCCATGTGACCTCCATACGGCGATGAATGACAACTCCTCGGCATACGCAATCGACCTTGGAATGCATCGTCTCATCGCATGATCCGGTCTTTTTGCTTAAATAGATACGGCTCATCCAACATGTAGTACGAAATCATGCCTCAACTTCTTTCTGCGTCCAGTTGCCTCGAGTGGGTATACTCCTTACCCAGCAAGTTCACAGTATGCATACCCGAGGGATTTCAGAGTTTCCTTTATTGCCAAGAAGTTGTTCATCGGGAACTCATCTCGGTAAGCTCACCTTCCTTCACATCTGACAGTTCTCTAAGCTGTGCTAGGTGATGCACCCAGCTTTGATTCTCGCTTCCCTTTGTCTCGGATCTCGAGATCAAACTCTTGCGGCAATAATATCCACATGATTAACTGGGCTTCACATCCTTCTTGCCAAACAAATACCTAATTGCTGCATGATCGGTATATGCCACCACTTTCGAGCCCACCAAATAAGATCGAACTCGTCAAGTAAACACTAAAGCCAACATCTCCTTCTCAGTATTTGTATAATTGATTTGGGCGGTGTCAAGTGTTTTGCTTGCATAATAAATGGAATGAAAAAATTTATTCCCTCTTGTTGCCCCAATACAGCTCCTACGGCCACGTCACTTGCATCACACATCAACTCCAAGCGGATGTTTCCCAATCGGGAGAAATGAGAGTGGTGCTTCCCATTACATTTGAGCTCCTCGAATGCTTCTACACAATCCTCGTCAAATTAGAACTTCACCTCTTTTTCTAGCAACCGGCATATCGGTCTAGAAATTTTTGAGAAGTTCTTGATGAGCGAATCACGTAAAACCCGGCATGACCTAGAAAGGCTGCGAACACCCTTCAACGACACGCGGTGGTGGTAGCTTTCAATCACTTCGATCTTTGATCGACTTATAACCCTTTGCATGAAACCATATGGCCAAGAAACGATACCTCCTTGACTAAAAGTGGCACTTTTCCCGGTTGAGCACCAGGTTTGAGTCTTCACATCGAGCTAACACCATCCAAGATTGTGCGAGACACATAACAAATGAATTACCAAAAATAGAAAAGCCATCCATAAATACCTCGACAAAATCTTCACCATATCGTGGAAGATACAGCCATCATCATGTGGAATGTGGTGGTGCATTGCATAGACAAAAAGGCATTCGCACAAGCATATGTCAACAAGGACATGTAAAAGTGGTCTTCTCTGATCCTCCGGTGCTGTGGCTATTTGATTATAGCCTAAACACCCATCCAGAAAAAACAATAATATTCCCCGACGCCAACTTTGTCAAAATTTGATCGATGAATCGAATAGGATAATAATCTTTCCTCGTGGCCTCATTGAGGTTCCTGTAATCCATGCAAATTCGCCGGCTGTTGCGTGCGTGTAGGAATCCAGCTCATTCTTTTCATTGGTGACCATGGTCATCCCTCCTTTCCTTGGAGATACCTTTGGCCAGGATAACCCATTCTTGTTGAGATAGGATATACCACACACGAATCCACTTAATCACTTCCTTTCAGACTACGTCTTTCATCACCCAGGTTTAACCTCTGCGTGTTGCACGGTTGGCTTGGATCCTTCATCCATGAATATCTTGTGCGTGCGAGAAAGGTTTGGACTAATTCCCTTGATGTCCAGACATCGCAACCCATTTGCTCTCTTCCACCTCTTACGGACCACCAATGCATCTTTACACTTGTGCCTGTATCGATTCTGTAAAATGATGACTAGCAAGGTGTAATCTTCACCTAAAAATACATACTGCCCGAGATGTGGAGCGGTTTCTTTAACTCCATCTTCGGTGCTTCCTCAATTGAT
This sequence comes from Datura stramonium, assembly GCA_018107945.1. Classification (NCBI taxonomy): domain Eukaryota; kingdom Viridiplantae; phylum Streptophyta; class Magnoliopsida; order Solanales; family Solanaceae; genus Datura; species Datura stramonium. The sequence goes on along the minus strand of JACEIK010000198.1, from coordinate 527,680 downwards.
GGCCTTGGCGAGGTTCCAAGGACCTCTTTAACGGTTCAAAGATCCTGCTTCTGAAGTACCATTTAGCTCATTCAAAGTGTGCACCATCTCATATGTAGCACGGTCCCCAAAATGGTCATAGCCCACCAAGGGCTCTCTCCAATGGGTCCTATGAGTCAACAAATACGGAAGGGTCGATTCTTGATTTAGAACAGCCGATTCTTCGATATCTCCTCATACATGGCCGGTAGCTTCATGGCCTTGTACACATCAAAAACCTCTACTTTTTATGCGCTCATAGTTAGCTTCCCACGGCCTTTATCGATTAAGAGCTTGCCGGTTGCCAAGAAAAGGACGTCCTAAAATAAATGGGACTTCCGCATCTTGCTCAAAATTCAGAATTATAAAATCCATTGGGAAAATGAGGGAGCCCACTTGCACTAGCACATCCTCAAAAATACCATGAATTAAAGCCAATGAACGGTCGGCTAGCTACAAGATCACGGTAGTTGGTCTAGAGTTGCTTGACCCCAACTTCTTAAACATTGATGTTGGCATCAAGTTTATTCTTGCTCCCCAAATCACACAATACGCGAGCTTGAATAAGACTTCCCAATTGTAATTTGAATAGTAAAGCTCCCATGATCCACTTGAGCTTTGTCGGCAATCTATTCTTCATTGAGTTCACTCCTCGGTAGCGCCACTATAGCGTACTCAGGTCAATGTCACTTTTGTTTGCTACAATGTCCCGTATGTACTTGGCATATTTCGACACTCCACCTGCAAAACCTCAACTAAGGTAAATTAATATGTAAGCTGTTTCACCACTTCCATGAATTTCTTGAAGCAAGCTTCCTCCTTGTGCTTTTTAATCTACGAGGAAAGCCGGGGCGGGGTATTCGGATGATTCCTCAAATTTGGGTTTATGCTTGTTGCCATGCGTGGTCTTGTTCCTCTACGGGCGTTTCAAAAAAATTACCGAGTCTGGATTGGCACCAAAACACTCGAGGCCGAGTGTTCACTACTTCCATAGACTTCACACCATACACAGTGAGGCGCATTGGTAGGGCTTGTGCGACTCAAGGCGATACCCTACTGAGAAATGGGTGTTAAGTTGATTTTTACCCAAACGACTATACGTAGCAGCGATAGGCGTAAAACAATCCACCTCAAAGGCCCCTGCGCGGCTTTCTTTGCTCCTCCTCAAGTTGAATCCGCATTCCATTCTGGATTTCCTGCGAAATATGGTTTAATAAAGTGTAAAGCTCTTGAAGGTCTTCTCCAATGCCTACCCACAGACTCATGATCCAACAAAATCTTTGTATGTGGTTCCAAACCTTTAATGACGTATGCACCAGCACATCTTTGGCGGTGATGATGAGGACAATCCCTTAGCATTGACATGAACCTCTCCCAAGCGTGCAACTTCTCACCCTCTCTCTGTTTAAAACATGAATCTAACTTCTAAGTCTTTGGTTGTCTTCCACAGTGGAAAGAATCATATCAAAGATTTCCTTGGGAGGTCATCCCAAGTAGTGATAGAATTTGGTGGTTCGGCCTTCACCCCTCTTTGCTTCCCCCAACGGTGAGAATGGGAATAATGTAAGCCTCACATAGTCGGATGACACTCGGCGGGAGGATATAGAGGTGTAACTTATCTCCAAAAAGTTCTTGAGATGTTGTTGTGGATCTTTGTAGGGAGACACAGTAAATTGCCGTGGTGTGCAATAAAGCGCACCATATTACGCGAGTTCGAATCCACCAACTCCTTGTCTTGCCGGCGTTAGAAAAAAATTCAATACCTACAAGAGAAAGGCTAAGATCAAGTTGTCAAAAATTATATCGAACTTGTAAACTAACAACTAAGAGAAATTAAATAACCAATTGCCGGAGTCACAGGCAACGGCGCCAAAAACTTGTTCGAACCCGGCCACACACAAGTGCACGTGGTCCGTACAAGTAGCAAAGTGGCTATTTCAAGCCAAGTATCGATCCAGGAGTTTGTAATAAGGTATTAATTATCTAATTGCTAGTGAACAATTTCATTATGTGAGTAGACAACCAAACAAATAACACTTTGAGTCAAGATTAATAGTTAAAACTTGTTCGAACCCAACTACACACAAGTGCACGTGGTCGTACAAGTAGTAAAGTGGCTTTATTTCAAGCCAAGTATCGATCCCACAGGGACTGTAATAAGGTAGTAATTATCCTAATTGCTAGTGAACAATTTCATTATGTAGGTAGACAACCAAACAAATAATGCTTTTGAGTCAAGATTAATAGTTAATGTGAACCTAAGTGAATATTGTAAGTTAAAGTCTAATCGATAGAAATGAACAAGCTGAGGTTAAGACAAACATGCATGGATGTAATTTACTAATTAAAATCAGTCAATCTTCTCTTCGGTTGTTAGTCAGGAATTAATAACCCATGGATTGGATCTTTCGACTCGTGACCAATTAAAGAATCACGAGACTTACATTACACATTTCTGTGATGCAAAACCCCATGTTATAGCTATACATAACTCATTCCATAAACGACCAAATATGACATTACATATATATTTCTATTCTGAACGTAAATCTTCCCTCAATTTCTCAACCAAAAAAAGATCATATTCCACCAATTCACATCTATCCAATTAGTCTCCGTTTCAAAATCGAAATTGGAATTCTAGAATATACATTAACATTGGCCAAACATTAACGTAGCAAAAACAAGAATTGGTAGAACAACCGTTATAGAGAAGATAAAAAC
>JACEIK010000198.1:508184-521317 GCA_018107945.1 Datura stramonium | reverse complement strand
CCTCAGCATCCCTATTAAGGCCATCATCTCCCAGATCCTCCTCATCATCTCCAAAGCTGTCGAACAAGTCATCTTGGGGCCTTAGGCTGCAAACTATGCAGCCATAGCTGCGTCTAGCGTGGTCATATCAGGAACCACCATTGATGTCTGACCTTTCCATTCCCTCACTTCAGCCTGCAGAGAAGTGATAGCCCCCTCTACAATATCCACATGAGAGTACAACTTGCTCAAGCTATCACACATTGACTTCATTTATTTTTTCACCATCTTGGCAATTAGAGCAGGGAGACTTTTAGCTAATTTTTGGAGTTGGTTCTCATGGGAAAGTGTCATCTCTATGAGCATGTGGAGGCCTCTTGGGCAAGATGATGTGCGAGGAGGTGAGGCTCCCTAATAGGTGCTTCTCTAGAAGCCTGGCCCGATGCCTCAGGGTGTGGCATGTTGAGATCGAGTGCCATGGGGGCCTGCTCTAAACCATGGGAGATGGACTCCTCGGGGACCTTAAAGGCTTGCATCTACTTCTGCTTGCTCTTGAGAGAATCCATATCCCTCTTCCTATCCACAGTGATCACACTAGTAGCAAAGCAGGGGCCTCATTTAGGAAAAATGGCACCCATGCTCGGAGGAAAAACTGGGATATGAGCACAGCATACGGCATTGAGGTGCCATCTTAACTCTCATTTCTTTTCAATTGAATAGCCATTATTTTCCCAAAGTTTATGGGGAACCCTATCATGATGCAAGTTATGAGGATGGCTGCCTCCAAATTTACCCTCTTCTCATTCTTTTAGGGCATGATACGACCGCAAAAAATCTAGCCACAATATGGCTTCAAACTTTAAATTATGCTAGGAGATCTCGCCACCCATAGAAGCCTTGAAAGGTGTGTCGGCGACAATAATGGGAGCTATCCACTTGAATTTATCCTCTTTGTTGGAAATTCTGGCTGTAAACTCAGTTCTGTAGTTTATTTCATCCTCCTAAAATAAAGAATTGATGGTCGCCGGTGTGATGTCAACCTCTACACCCCTCACTATAACTGAGGGAAGGCAAGGGAATTCGTCAACCTTGTCTCTGTGAATCATTCACTCTTTCCTAGCTTGGTATGATGCATAGAACTTGGGCACTAGGATAGTGTAGAAGTCTAGCAGAGGATTGGCAAAGATAGAACATTGGCTGTAAGTAAATTGCGTTGTGATATTGGGGAGTCACCCCGCAGACCCACCAAATCGAAGTGCTTCTCTATTGTAATAGAGCGCCTCTTGCAAATAGCATAGTGCCCCTCCATGTCGGGCACACAAAAGATAATGGCTTCTCTAGTATTGGTGGGGCTGGGGTCGCCTTTACTTTCCCCTTGCCCTAGTTTTTTAGATGTTGTCAGGGCCTTCCATTGCTTGGTTTCCTAGATGAAGACATGATCTGCAGAGACATGTTAGTTCCACCCAATAATATTTCTTTTTGTATATTTTTTTCTGATAATGGAAAAGAAAGATCAAGACTACTCAAGCAAATTGATTGAGGGATAAACATATGGAAAGATTACCACTGGCAGTACCAGTGGACCACCGGCGAAACGCAGGTGGCAACTCGTGAAGCACCGCAGAGCTACCGACGCTTGGAAGAAATTTGGGAGTAACCGGTGCTACCTTGGCATTTCACTGGTAATGATCTGCAAAGCGTCATCGACTCGCAGGTGCTTGGCAGTGGCCTGCTGCCACAAATCCTCACCTGCGTTTCAGCTAGCGTTTCGCCGATCTTGACTGGCGAGTCATAAGGGACACGCTGCTTGTAAAATTTTCTCCCAAATAATGAATTTAAACACACTTGACCTACACACATTCATATTCACATAACCTCATTCAACCATTCAAATAAAAATAATGTCAACAAGATGATTCGCCCTTAAGAATGATGTCACCAGTGCTATTATCGCGTAAATCATACTTTTTAAGCACACAGGGGGTTACTCATACTTCACACCAACTAATATCTCTAACACGCACCTCATATCACATTTCGACTTAAAGTACACTCACACTCTCAATCATGAAATTTTATCACTCAATCACCAATGAACCTTAATAAGAAAAATATGCGATTAAATATGCCATGATCGATTGGTGTTAGTCATTCTATCAAGAAGTGCCTTGGCCACTCCATAGGGATAATCCATGATAGGTCCCCCCACCAAATTATTTGCCATAGACTTGTTGATAGAATCCAATGAACGATAGAAGCTCTGAAGTAGAACCCCATCTGGCAACCCATGGTTTGGATAAATGGTGATATTTTTCTTAAACCTCAACCATGCTTCATAGAGTTGTCCCCCCCGCAAGTTGTCGAAATTTGGTAATGGCATCCCTTAACTGTAGTATCCTCGAGGGAGGGAAGAACCTGTCCAAAAATTCTTCCGTGAACTCATTGGAAGAGATAATAGAACTGGGAGTCAACTCCTCCAACCAAGCAGTGGCTTCCCTTGTTAGTGAAAATGAGAAGAGCCTCAATCTGATCAACTCTTGTCTTATATTTGCGATGTTGAAGGGTTGGCAAATCTCAAGGAAATTGATGAGATTTCTATTTGCGTCCTCACTCGACATTCCTCTGAAGAGCCCCTTCATTTGTAGTAAGTGCGGCATTGTACTCGTCACATGAAAAATTGCATTTCCTACCATAGGAGGAAGGCGAATGGAACCAGCTACATTGGGCATCACGGGATCATCATCCTCGTGATCCATATGCCAATCCATTGAATCTTCTCCGTCTTCTGAGTTGATTCATATCAAGATCAATCAAGATGGCATCAATCACAAGAGTAATGTCAAACCACCCAACATGCAAAAATCAATTAAAAATAACAAACTAAAGGCTATCAAACTAAATTCCTTGCAACTGCGCCATTTTTGGTACCATCCAGATTCACTCACGCCAAGGATAGAGTGTAAATGATCGTTGGTGAAACAAATATACCCAACAAGTATTGGGGTCAAATCCCACACGGAATATTAGTTGATCACCGAAGAGTTTTTTATCAAATTGAGGTAACATGCATCAATGTCTCAAAAATAATAAAGTAAAGATTGGGGAAATCACAAATTGTCAATTGAACTACAAATTCACACATAAAACAGGGACAAAGCGTAGAAAATACCAAAGGAGAGAATACTAGGGGTGTGATATTGAAGGGGCATCATTGGATTGGAATTACTAAAAGCTCCTAGTATTACACAGTAGTATAATTAGTTGGGGATGAGGTGGTACCCAACATTTTTCAACCAATTAGGTGCCTTATGCCTTGGGTTTTCTCAAACCCCAAAGTCCTTTTCACAAAAACCACAACAACTTGGGTAAGAATCAAAGTATTTCTAGCTTTAATTCTCAATGGGTGTGTGACAATGGGTTTCTTCTATCTCGAGCCCAAGCCCACATGATCAACACCCAATTACCCACTAGTGTTTCCTCACCCATATTCTAACTCCTTTTTACAAGAAAAATTAGAGTAAGTAAATACAATCCATATTTGCAACTATGAGTATCGAGATTAAAAATCAGAGGAAATACTAGAATTATACCAATTGAGTAAATCTAATATCAATTAAACAATACCCAATCCAAATCAAACTCAATCATTTAGACACCCCTAGCAAGGAATTTAGCTACTCATGTAAGTGGAAAAAGACATTACATTAAATACTAATTCAATATCCATTCAACAAAATGAGTGAGAAAATTAAAGCACAAGGTTCTAGTCTCCAATGGAGTTTTCTTTCTACCTTTTCAAAGAAGAAGATGAATATTTCTCTCTCTACAATTCTATTCTCCAACTTCTCATTACTTTCTATTCAATATTCAATATAATGGAATGTTCAATTCTCCCCCTGTCTAGAATTGTACAAAAGTAGGGTACAAAATGCCCCTCTTTTTTTGAGTTGGACGCTCTTTCCCTTTTTTGACGGTCATCACTTGTGTGTTACCGCCGGTTTATCGGTGCTGATTCGTGGTCCACCGGTAGCTTCTAAATGCATGAAAAAGTGATTCATTTGAGATTCTAAATATTTGATAGAAGCTGAATGTGAACTTACTATTTGGGTAGTGTTAGACACCTCCCTTTTTAGCTCTTTCACCCCGCTATCCGTTGATTCCACCCTTTTTAGCACTCCAGCCAGTATCTCTTCAATCTTGGAGCTTCCCACCATGCTCACACCAAGTTGAAATTGGGGGTTTTACCCTTTAGAGGGGGAACATATGGGTTTAAGATTCGATGATAACATTCCCCATCATGGTTTTGATCCCGATTACCCCAACTTTCATTTCTATTAACGCAACATTAGTTTTCGTGCTTTCTCCAACCTTGATTCTGCTTAGGTGGGTGCCTTGATTAGCACCTTGGTACCACGAGCGAGAACTCCCATTTGATTTTCCATGAATTGGAACTCTTCCTCATACCTCTATGGTGAAGCTTCACCCTCATAATTCATAGGACCTTGAGTCCCCACAACATTAACATTCTTGGACCTGGTTCTGTTGCACCCCAGTGTACCCGCAAGCGTACACACTCGTACAAGTAATATAGTGACTCCTAAAGAGCCAGATGTCAAACCCATAGGGACTGGACTAATTCAATGAATATTCATGTTTTAAGTGTTATACTAAATTTCACAAGTGTTGATCGTAGAGACTTCAGTTGTTTAAACTAAATCTAAGTGATGATCACAAGATACTCAGAAAATAACAATAATAAGCAGCTAGAGTTAAGGCTTGACAATAATGCAATGATACCATTCGCAATGGTTCAAGTATATGAATTCAATGGTTGTCTCACAAAGTTAATATGCAGTGTTCATGGTCTTTCGAGCCTCTAATCACAACAAACTAGTCTCACACCTACATCATTGAGCGAGGTTGTGATGTCCTAATTCGTGAGCAATTTAACACTATGGATGTGGTTTACGGGGTTTATTCCCTTGATTATGGACTTTCGTACCTATAATCATTTAACCTAACTTAGTTTCACAACTACTTTTACAAGCGGTGATGTGACAATTCTAAGTCGGTGTCTAGCTATCTTTCCATTTTATTAACCAAGCAACGCAAATTAGGTATAATTTCTATCCTAACCGCGAATATCATCGTAAAGACAAGAACTTGCTCCCTGCATTCTTTCGTTCTAACCTAGGGTTACTCTTTCGAGCTTTTGCCTAAGCTTAACAAGTTTTTTCCCATGGTGATCAAGCATAAAAACAAGAATAATAAAGAATGTAAGACAATAAAACAACGAAACTCAAACCAAAGATGAATTCAAGCATTTACATTCATATGATGTGGCCTCAACCCTAAAGGAAGGGTTTTAGCCACTCCTGATCGTACAATTACTTAAAACATGTTTAATGTAAAGTACTTACAAGAACGGTAAAAGAGAATGAAAATTCATGAACCCTAGGTAGAGTTTCCTTCGTTCTCTCTTCGCTCCTTTTCGTCTCTCCAAAAATATTTCGTCATATTGAAATTAGAAGCTAAGGGTTCAATTTATAAGAAGTTGGAAAAATGCAAAATTTGGCCTGTGGTGAAACAGCTCTATGTCATGCTTCCTATCGTGGAGATTTGCCTCTATGACACACTGACTATCACGGAGATTTGCCTCCGTGACACTCTGTTGTCGGGGATGCTCACTATTTGGCAGCTCCTGCTCATATAAATTAATTATTTGCTCCATGGCACATTGTTGAACGCCCCAATGCTTCTCCGTGGCATGGAGTTTACTCCAAATGTCCTTTTTATCTTGTCTAACCATCCATAATCTGTCCCTTAGAATTTATCTTCAAGATTAGGACCATTATCTTCACCTTGAGCTCCATACATTTACAATTTCAACCTATAAAGAGAGCTAATCATATTTCTTAGTCCATGACCAAAAAATACACAAAATACACGAGATTATTCTTAAATTAAGGTAAAAACATGGCTAAAACATGGGTATAAAATAGTCTTTTGGATTATAAATATGCCCAAGATCACTAGCCCAAACTTAAAGTCGTGTTCGTCCTCGAACAAATTCTTTACATCTCATGCACAAGGAAGACTCACACATTATTAATTGATGCAAGACGACTCAAATTAAGTCTACAATGACTTATTTAGATGAAAATTTCAAATAGAGCTTGTTATATNGCCCGTATAGGTTCCCTTATATTAAAGAGATTTTGGTTAACTGTGATGCAAGACGACTCAAATTAAGTCTACAATGACTTATTTAGATGAAAATTTCAAATAGAGCTTGTTATATATATAACACAATTCAAATCCAATATAACCAAGTTATGACCTCCTAGCCTCAAAAATCTACTCTACAACCATAGCAAACTCATGCACATTAGCTAATCAAGAAGTCCAACATGAATTCTATATTTCCTCAAAATGTGCCTCACAATAAGAGAGATACCCATTTTCACACACAAATGTATAAGTTATAACACATATGAGTATATGAATACAATTACACTCATTCTCACAAACAATTCACACACAACACATAATGACCCATGTGCTTGCCCTTAGTGTATTAGTCCGCTAATACAGGAACGTCTAAAAGTAAGATCAAATAGGACTTTATAGGTTTTAATGTAGGCTAAGGGACAGGTAGATACTATTTTGTCCAGTAATAGTGTCTATCATCCCTAAGCGCTTTTAATACATCACTCTTTCTCATTAGCTCCTTCTTTTTTCTTCTTTTACTTCAACTCTTGTTCTTTTCAACTCTCAATTTCCTCTTTGTTTCTCCATTTCATTAGGCACACTTATATTGTTAGTAGGGAGTACTTAAGCATTTGAAACTTTTTCTCTTTTGGTCTTTTCCTCGTGCCTAACACTTATGCATTTTTCAAACAAGTGCACCATAGTTTTTTTTTCAAATCCCACAACCACTATTTTCTTTCTTTTTCAAGATTCTTACTCCTTTATTCTATTGCATTTTCCACTTACGCGCTTAGGAGTTTTGGATCAAATTCAAGACTATTGAAAGAAAAGGATTAAGCTTATGTTGCAGTTATCAAAGAATAGGCTTAAGGCTTAATGGGGCTAACTAGGAACATACATTAAAGGTAGGTAAAGCGAGGGATAAGAATTAGGCTCATCCAAAGAAATGCCTAAATTATATCCTACAATCAACATCTCTCATTTCCTTTTGTATACACACCAGGCAAGTTCTAGACACTACACGATAGCATGGATTATACAAAAACCTTACACTCATAGCACATGCTCAATTTAAGATAGACCCATATAGACTCTCAATACAGCTAATAACATGAATTCAACATTAAGCATATAGCATACGGAGTCATATTCAAGGGTAGAGGTATCTCAACAAAAGTCATACAATTGTTCCACATGCTTCACAATTTCTCTACTTGCCTCTTACAGTCATGTGTCGCACTAAAAAAGAGCATCAAGCAATCAACTAGTTAAGGGTTCTTAAACAAAAACCTACTAACTAATTTTACCTCAAGACGGTCGTCATCCATCCGTTGTCGAGAAAAGTACCTAACTATGATTAAACAACTATTTACAAAAAACAAAAAAAAATATTTTACTTGGTTCAAAGTGCCCCCCTTCGGAAAAGAACCGAAAAGAAAAATGAAAGGGTGGGTGAACTGTGCTCAATTCAAACTTTTTGAATAAAAACATTATACCCAACACCAAATTCACCCGAAATCACTTAGCAAAAAATCTTAAAATTTCCCTCACTCCAAACTTAAATTATGCTATGCACTCAAAGCGTCATTTAAAATTAAAACTAGGGTGAGAGATACTTTCTAAGGCCTCTATGTCTAGCTAGAAGCATGTTTTTTTCCATTTTAAAACACGTGGGTCATCGACCCCACACTTGCAGTTTTTCATGCTCCTTAGCTTCCTTTTCTAAGGGCACTCAGACTTTCCCTCCATCTGTGCTTAAGTCACCAAAAACAACAACTAAAAGTAAAGAAAATAAAATAAAAAACAAAAGAAAAAATAAAATTGTACCAGTGGTACTCTCGGGTTGCAGCGCCTGATTTTACATCGCGACATGACACATCAAGTTCCACCACTTTTCCTTCCACTTTGAGGATATCAATCTCACCCTAATTTCTTCTCCAATTTCCTCTTATGCTCCATGGGTGGTGGTGAAAAATTAAAAGGACCAAGCAGTATATGTCGCCTCTTACTCTTATTGTCCCTTAAGTAAGTGAAGTCATTTTGTCTATTCGACTCAACAAATTTCAGAATATACGGATTTTGTTCCTCGTCTATACCTTTCTCTATAAGTTTGGCAGACTCTATTTCCAGGTTGTCAACTAGACATAATGTTGAGAAATGCCTCAAGTGGGGTATAATAAACCTCAAATCTGAAACTGCAGTATGCTTGACCTCCTTACTTTTGTACACCTTCTCCACATCAACATCTCACTCCACAAGAATGTCAAATGGTTGGAACTCTAACCCCCCCCCCTTTTATGAATGGATTTACCATATATGTGAGACCATCATAGAGACTCTCATGAGCTTCTAATTGTTGAACTTGTTCCAAGAACTCACTCTTTTTTTCTCTTTGATATTTTTATTGAGTATTGGCTAAGACCGTGACTTGCAAATCAGTGCAAGCTTCAGCCCCAACCTTTATCTTTGTGAACTTGGATTTCATCATTTCTAAGGCCTCTTCATTTTCCTTAGTCTGAATTCTAAGTACTGCCATATGCTCCCTTATCACTTCTGTCTACTCAAGGACCTATTTTAACATGTTTTCTATTTGAGCTTGGTGTTCTAAGTCCTCCTCTTCATCATTCTTGTACTCATCAAAAACAACAAAAGGATCATAGTAGGGGCTTGGATAAGGGGAATACGAATTTGGACAACCATTCCGATGGCCATCCTGACCACCATATATATTTCAAGTAGGACAATATTGCCACAAGTGGGGTCCTCCACAATTCAGACAGGACTTACTGAAATATGAGCATCCACCATTCAACCCATTTTTGTTCCATGATGTCATGTCAAGAAGGGTATCAAACTAAAAATAAATAAAAGAAATCTATAACTAATGAATATTTTTACCAACACATATAAAATTAGACAATAACACAAAACAAGAAAATCACCAATCTCAACAGTCCCCGGCAACGGCGCCAAAAACTTGTTATGCCCCAGCGCACGCGCAAGCATACGCGGTCGTACAAGTAATATAGTGGCTCTTGAAGAGCCAGATTTTGAACCCACATGGACTGGACTAATTCAGCGAATATTCAAGTTTCAAGTTCTATATTAAATTTCACAAGTGTTGATTTTAGAGACTTCGGTTGTTTAAACTAAATCTAAGTAATGATTACAAGATTCTCGGGAAACAATAAGAAGAAGCATCTAGAGTTAAGGCCTAACAATCATGCAATGCTACCATTCAAAACGGTTCAAGTATATGAAATTCATGTGTTGTCTCATAGAGTTAATATGCAGTGTTCATAGTATTTTGAGCCTCTAAATACAACAAACTAGTCTCACACCTACATTATTGAGCGGGGATGTGACATCCTAATTCGTGAGAAATTTAACACTATGGATGTAGTTTATAGGGTTTATGCCCTTGATATGGCCTTTCATACCTCTAATCATTTAACCTAACTTAGTTTCATAACTACTTTTACAAGCGGTGATGTGACAATCTGGCACAACCCGAACGTAGACCCGAATCGTAACATGGGACAAGGAACCCCGAAAGTCCCCAAGTCGACCCATTCCATAAACGTAAATCTAACTTCATTCACCTTAAGCGGAAAATTTAACATAAGGCATAGCGGAACGTAAACATAACATAGCCTATCATAACATCCAGAAGTACAAGATATATACATAAGCTGAGTACTACATGTCACACCCCAAGCCTACACCCTGGACATAAGATGGTACTTGAGGTCACAAGTGACCCCAAGTCAACCCTTGGTCTATCATGCACTGGTATTCTGAGTAAAACAAGAACAACGGAAATTTGAAATAATAACATAAAGGTATTTTGTGAAAGTTTAAAATAAAACTTAAAACATGAAAACTGAACATCTGTAGGTCTGAAAGTCTTCTAACTGATGAATTACTAGGATAACCCCCAGCTAACTCTAAGTCTAAAGTAAAGCTGCAACTGACTATACGAAAATGAAAATAAGGCCCTCGAATGATGAGGACTCACTCTTAATCTGCGGTTGAGGAGGAGCTAAAACGTGGCGTCTAATGATGCTGGATCTAGGAACCTACAGTTGTATCATGAAACAATGCACCATAAAAGTATGCATTAGTACTTTGAATGTACTGAGTAAGTGAGAGGTATAAATAACTTGAAAGAACTAGTAACTGAGTTGAAATGACATGAAATAACCAACTGAAAATACTGAAATCTGAAATAGCTAAAATATAACAGATATGGTCAATAATGACCCTGGCTGATTGTCATAAACATGCCCTAAGACTGAAATACTAAGTATGAGATACTGTACTGAACTGAACGGAGAAATCTAAGAGTGACTAAACTGACTAGTGGGAGAGTCTATAACCAACGTATAACCACGTGAGGTAGACGTGGAGTCTAATGTATACACCCAATCGGTAGGACCCAATATACCTTGCCATGGTATAAAGGAATTAACTGGGTGATCACAAAAGTTTGGGGCCAATCAGGCCAAGTATATTGTAACCAATGCTGGAAACGTAGTTTTGGGAACCTGGGTGCGCTGGAACCCCGACCCGCTCAGTGCTAGGTCCTACTCCTACTGGAAAACCTACACTGAACTACTAGGCGGATAGCTTGAAACTGGGGTCCAAGGCTAGTCAGGGACATATACCTAAAGTACCTTGAGAGTCTAATTGGACCACATTCTGAAACTGGGTTCTAGACTGGTCAGAGCGCTTATCTGGAAGCATCGTAACCGTCTAAGAACAAACTGTACTGAACTGGGGTCCCGGGGCTGGTCAAAGCTATATACTAAAATTTCATGACAGCCTAATGGACAAAATAACTATAATCTGAGTCTGATTTTGAAGACTGAGAGGCACCACTGACACCTCAGGAAAAGACTGTAGTCAAACTGATCAACTGACTTTTCTGACTGACACTGATAATTCTAAAATTTTGGCTAAAACTGAACTTGCAATAATCTGATTGATTCAATGATACTAACAACATGGGAGTCCCCTAACACAGATAAAATCAAGCAAATTTTTGATATTCAAACACCATTGCTAGATTCAAGATTTTCTATATTCACAAACTAGAGCTAACTTACACTTCACAAGAACAAACAACAATTCAGTCATAACCTGGTGGAAAATATCTATAATTAACATGAAATAATATTCCACATGAATTAGACGAAATATGACTAACAATTTCTTAACATTCGATAGCTTCAGGGCTAGAATTGATAGAGAAATTGGAAGAAATTTGGGGACACAAGGGAAGAACTATTCCCTTTGTTGAATTCCAACATACCAGACTAAAATTCTCCTGGAGAATGAGACTTGAACTGCTGCAATGATAAACAACCCTAAGCTTGCTTGGAGGGTTCTTGAGAGGAGAAATTACGATGCTTTTTCTGTGAATTGAGATGGAAATGAGGAATGAACCATTTTTCCCCACTAAAAGGTATAAAATTATTACTTAAATGATGTAGTTTTAAGCATGGGAGAGTAGGAAATTACAAAATAGCCCTTATAAATTCGCTGGGAATAACTGTCAGGTGATCCTAACGAGTCGTGGTGGCGACCACGACTCATGGTCACCAGTCATGGACCACACTGCCTCGCATCTGAAGGTTTAATACTAGGCTAGACAATGAGTTGCCTAACAACGCGTTGGCACTAATGATGACTTGTTGTGAGACTCATCAGGTACACTGGCAAAAAAATTTAATAGGGCTGGTAATGGAGGACATAACGAGTCATTGCGGACCACGACTCGTTGCCCCCACCCGTCAAGTACACTGCTCCACCAAGTATATACTCAACTTAGCCCTAGCCACGAGTGACCTAACGGTCATGGTTAGTGACCACAACTCGTGAAGTCCCTCGTTGGGTACACTGCCTCCCTTCTCCAAAACCTCAAATCTCCTTCTCACGGCTCACCTAACGAGTCGTGAGGTCACTTAAAGACTCGTTAGGTAGGTCGTCCTGTAGCTTTTCTGCACCTTTTCCAGATTTCCAAATTCAAGTCCTGGAATTAAATTTTTAGTTTCCGGGGCATTACAATATCTCCCCCTTGTAAAAGTTCATCCTTGAATGTTAGAAAACACACAGGAAGCAGAAAATAGCAATCAAAATTTCCAAATATTGTTCATTTAACTCCAAAACTGCCGGAATGACTACCTCCATTTCGAACTACATAACTGATCTGAATTTTACTTTTCATATATACATCCAAAGTCGTAAAAGAAACTTATACACATGAATTGAACTCAATAACTAGATCAGGTCCTCAGGTAAAACTAACATTTCTAGATACAACATATTCGATAGAGAAAAAGTGCACGTATTTGCCCATCATATCCGCTTCGGTCTCCTACATAGCTCCCTCAACCTACTGGTTTTTCCATAAGACCTTGATTGAAGCTATTTCTGTATTTCTCAACTTACGAACCTGACGGTCAAGGATTTGGACTAGTACCTCCTCATATAAGAGACTATCCTTTATTCCCCTGTTGTCCAATGGCATAACTGAGGTTGGATCTCCGATGCACTTCTTCAGAAGTGACACATGGATTACTGGATGTACAGCTACTAGTTCTTAAGGTAACTCTAGCTCATAGGCTACATTGCCGATACGCCTCAAAATTCTATAGGTCCCACATATCTTGGACAGAGCTTCCCCTTCTTTCCAAACCTCATTGTTCGGTCTGTTTCGCAACTACACGCAAGTGCACGTGGTCGAACAAGTAGTAAAGTGGCTCAAGTAAGCCAAGTATCAATCCCACAGGGACTAAACCAAGGTAATAATCGAATTAAGCATTAATGAACTCTAACTCTCAAAATGCAGACAACAATTTAAAGAAGATTTTGAGAGTTTGTTTCCTAAATTATACTAATCTAAGACAAAATTGTAAAGTGAGTCTGAACTATAGTAATGA
>JACEIK010000198.1:481983-493743 GCA_018107945.1 Datura stramonium | reverse complement strand
AACGGGTCGTAGTGGCTGACCATGACTCGTGGTCACCAGTCATGGACCAAACTGCCTTGCATCTTAAGGTTTAATACTAGGCTAGGTAATGAGTCACCTAACAAGTCGTTGGCACTAATGACGACTCATTGTGACACTCATCAGGTACACTGGCAAAAAATTCAATAGGGCCAGTAACGGAGGACATAAAGAGTCATTGTTGTGGACCACGACTCGTTTCCCCCACCCGTCAAGCACACTCCTCCACCAAGTATATACTCAACTCAGCCTTGGCCACGAGTGATCTAACAGGTCGTGGTTAGTGACCACGACTTGTGAAGTCCCTCGTTGGGTACACTTCCTCCCTTCTCCAAAACCTCAAATCTCCTTCTCACGGCTCACCTATTGAGTCGTGAGGTCATTAAAGACTTTCTAAACGGGTCGTCCTATAGCTTCTATGCATCTTTTCCAGATTTGCAGATTCAAGTCCCGAAATTAAATTTTGAGTTTTCGGGGAATTGCATACTATCCGAAAGCCTCTAACATGTAAAATGGGTCGATGGGACAACAACCCCAACTAACCTAGCCAAATACTGAAACGTAGAACATCGTACATGCTTAATAAAATGGCCCTCGAAACATGAGTACTCACCAACAAAGCTGAAAGCGAACTCAGGGATGGACTAAGGATGAGGATGAGCTTGAGAGCCGAGTCTGGTATCATAAAATGATGCAACATAGAAAGTATGCGGTCAGTACGTGCAATGTACGAAAATGCAAGGTAAGTAGAACGGACATTTAAAATTTATAAAAGTTATTAATGATCATAAGAGTGGGACATCATGCTCATATCATAAATATCATAACATAACATAAGGCTCAAGGTTTTCAAAACATTCTTAATACAATCGTACTTATGATCATAAGATAACAACTTTACTTAACATGACTTGAGCCAAAATACATAATCATAAACATGCAGAAATCATGAGGAACAATTGGAGATTCTCTTAACCGACATACCCCATATGAGCACACATGAAGCCCGACTTGTAACCCTAGTCGGGAGGGTGTCTATACCTTGCCAAGGGTAGGACCATGAAAGTGTGATATCACCATGAAAATGGCCAATTGGGACAGGGACAGTTACAAAGGAGGTCCCAAATACCTACGGTGGCATGTAGTTTATGAGATCTGGGGCAGAACCTAAGCCCTGAACCTACTTGATGTTCGAAAGTACTCCCAAAAAATATATAGTGCTCATAGTATAATACGCATGAATTCATTGGCTAGTTAAATCATGATAATTATGAACATGCTTGCACATACGTGAACTAGTCATGACATAAGGCCCATGAGTCAGCCAAAACATAATTCATGAATCATAGGTTTCATGCATACTTGTAGATCATACATATGACTTGTAAATCAGTAAATCATTATGGGTAATTGGATAAAACCATATTAAAAAATTATAAATCATGTTGGGCTTGAAATTATCATCAATTGGAGAGGAGATCATCAATCAATTCATCATAGATCATGCATAAATAGGCTTGATTTGGTAGAAATTGAAATAAAAAATTTCTATAATTGAGAATAGTTGTAAAATCTGATCAAAATTCATAAAATGTGATGTAATTTGCAAATCATGACAACCCATTAGTAAATCATTAGATTTTTGCAAAATTGTTCAAAACCCCGTGAGATTTTTTGATAGATTTTCATAAATTGATAGAGAATGGGCATGGGTGTGAACGGAAACACCTATTCGTAACCCTACATACCTGGGTAAGATCAGATTCTAGAGTTCCTTGAATGCCCAATGGAGAATTGATAGGGAAAAGCTTGAAACTATGCTTGACCTCTCTAAAACCCTCTTAATTTTCAAGCATGGGAATGGCTTATGCAGAGGGACTTAACCTATATTATCATGCCCAGAAAAATACATAACAACGTAGTTTAGGGCCTTAGATCATAGAAGGTTTGAAAATACCCTTAATAGAAAATTCTATACCCACTTGAGTCTGATAGGACCACGTACGCTCTATCGTGGTATATCGGTTATTGTGAAGTCTCCCATTGTCTATGATTCAAATTTGCATATTCATTACTCATGATTATTCTTTTGCATGTTCTAAATGTAGGCTTGACTCATTGTTCATCTTTTCTATAAATGTCATATTTCAATGTCATATTTCAGCTTTGAGTCATTCGAGTCAGTTATGATGTTATGAAGCTATGCATGGTCATATTATGAAAAGATTATGATTTCAAAATGAGTGCATGTAGTTCTTTCCTCTCAGATTTGAAAGCTTATGATATGTTATGAAATATTTTAAATGATTTACTTTTCTGTAGCGGTTTTACTTACATTGCATACTAGGTACATTCCACGTACTAACTGCATACTTTCTATGCTGTATCATTTCATGATACAGGACCCGGCTCTCAAGTTCAGCCCTACTCTTAGTCAACTTATTGGAATTAGCATTTTCTTGGTGGTGAGTCCTCATCTTTCGAGGGCTAGACTTTCAGTTTTTTTTCTTATGTATTTCAATTTTCAGTATGTTGAGTTAGTTAGGGGTCTTGTCCCATCAACTTGTCATGGTTTGAGGATTTTCAGACTTATGTATGTATTAAGCTTCAGATGATGTATGATGATGCTATGGTGAGTTAGACTTCCGTTGAGTTTATTATGTTGATTCTTTGGGTTGTTGATTGAGTTAGACATATGCTTGACTTGGGGTCTCTCGGGATCCCTTGTCCAGTGTTGCGATATGGGCCCCGCTCGAGTTTTGACAGGGTAGGACCATCAAAGTGTGATATCACCATGAAAAGCACTGATTGGGGCGGGGACAGTCACAATGGAGGTCCCAACATACCTACGGTGGCATGTAGTTTCTGAGATCTGAGGTAAAACCTAGGCCCCGCGCCTACTCGATGTTTGATACTACTCCCAAAACATATATAGTGCTCATAGTATAACATTCATGAATTCATAGGCAGTTAAATCATGATAATCATAAACATTCTTGCACATAGGTGTACTAGTCATGAAATAAGGCCCGTGAGTCGGCCGAAACATAATTTATGAATTATAGATTTCATGCATACTTGTAGATCATATATATAACTTGTAAATCATCAAATCATGATGGGTAATTGGATAAATCCATATTTAAAATTATAAATCATGTTGGGCTTTAAAATATCATCAATTGGAGAGGAGATCATAAATTGATTCATCATAGAGCATGCTTAAATAGGCTTGATTTAGTAGAAATTGAAATCAATAATTTTATAATCATGAATAATTGTAAAATCAGATCAAAATTCATAAAATATGATGTAATTTGCAAATCATGAAAACCCATTAGTAAATCATTAGATTTTTGCAAAATTGTTCATATCCCCATGAGATATTTTGATAGATTTTCATAAATTGATAGGGAATGGGCATGGGTGTGAACGGAAACACCTATTCGTAACCCTACATACCTGGGTAAGATCAGATTCTAGAGTTCCTTGAATGCCCAATGGAGAATTGATAGGGAAAAGCTTGAAACTATGCTTGACCTCTCCAAAACCCTCTTAATTTGCATGCATGGGAATGGCTTATGCAAGAGGGACTTAACCTATATTATCATGCCCATAAAAATACATAAGACAACGTAGTTTAGGGCCTTAGATCATAGAAAGGTCGAAAATACCCTTAATGAAAATTCCCTAAAAAACTTCCCTGGGCGAACCAACGACTGATCCCATGAGTCATTGTATTGAACGACGACTCGTGGTATCCAGTCGTTGGGTCCACTACTTCAATTACTACTTTCAGATTCTTTCCACGACTCGACAGGACGATTCGTTGTTCCAAACAACTGGTAACCACGAGTCATCACTTCTCACCACGAGTCATTGGTTGACCCGTGGTATCCCCTACTGCGAAGGTCCACCCTTTCCTACTTTTGCAAACAACGACTTGTTGTTCCAAAAAACAAGTCGTTGCATCATCCGTTGTCACCACTGTCACCTGGACCTTCCTTACCACGATTGCTAACAACGACCCATGGTTTCCAACCTCAAGTCGTTACATCACCCGTCCTATGACTTTTTCCCACTTTCTAGTAATTTTTGAAATTTTGATCCCAGGTCTAATCTTACGTACTTTTGGAGTATTACAATATCTCCCCCTTGGGAACATTCATCCCTGAATGTTGGGAACAAGCAGAAAACAAAGACATGCAATCATTACACCTAAATACTAATCATTCGACCCAAAAACTAACGAAATGACTACCTCTAATTGATACCCCATAGCTGAACTGATTTCATGCTTCACATACACATCCATATACATAAAAGAAACTCGAGTACATGATCTAAACATGAGAACTAAATAGATTCATAGGGAAAAACTGATACCTCAAGTCGGAACTAAGCCGGTAAGGAATAAATGTGGGTATTTAGCCATCACATAAGCTTCGGCTTCCCACATAGATCCTTCAACATGTTGATTTCTCCATAATACTTCAACTGAAGCTACTTCCTTGTTCCTTAGCTTCCGAACCTGACGATCTAACATTTCCGCCGGAATATCCTCATAGCTAAGGCTATCTTTTACACCAACATTGTCCACCGAAACTACTAGGGCTATATCTCCCAAACATTCTTCAAAAGCGATACATGAAACCAGGATGCACAGAAGACAACTCTAAGGGCAACTCCAACACATACGCCACCTTACAAACTCTTCTCACAATCCGATAGGGACAAACATAGTGGGGACTGAGTTTTCCTTTCTTCCCAAACCGCATTACTCCCTTTATGGGAGATACCTTGAGAAACACCCAATCGTCCACCTTGAAATCCAACTCTCTCCTCCTCACATCCGCGTAGAACTTTTTACGACTCTAGGCTATTTTCAACCTATACCTTATCAACTAAACCTTCACCACATCCTCATGAACTGAATCTGGCCCTATCATAGCTGCCTCACCAACCTCCAACCATTCAATGGACGATCTACACCTTCGCCCATAAAGAGCCTCGAATGTGGTGCCATTTGGATGTTGGAGTGATAGCTGTTATTGTAAGAGAACTTGATCAGGAGAAAGTGATCATCCCAACTACCTTTGAAGTCCATCACACATGCTCTCAGCATGTCCTCGAAAGTATGGATTGTCCGTTCAGCTTGACCATCCGTTTGTGGAAGAAATGTTGTGCTGAGCTTAACCTGAGTCCTAAGCCTTTTTTGAAAAGACCGCCAAAACTGGGAGGTAAATTGAGTACCTTGGTCTGAAATTATGGACAAGGGCAATCCATGCAATCGAACCAACTCCTAGATATATAGCTTGGCATAATCCTTCACCGAATCCGTGGTTTTCACCGGTAGAAAATCTGCAGCCTTGGTCAACCTATCCACCACAACCCAAAAAGAGTCATACTGTCGACGAGTGCAAGGTAATCCTGTTATGAAATCCATGTTAATTTCTTCCAACTTACAAGTAGGAATATTGATATCCTTAAGTACTCCTCCTAGCCTTTGATGCTTAACCTTCACTTGCTGATAGTTCGAGCACTTGGCTACGAATTCTGCAATGTCCATCTTAATGCCATCCCACCAATAGATTTCTCTCAAATCATGATACATCTTGGTGGAACCTAGATTGATAGAATACCTGGATCCATGGGCCTCATGCAATATCCGGCTACTCAAATCATCAATATCTGGAACACATAGGTGAACCTGGTACCGAAGCACACTATCTCCCCCTTGGGAGAAGACCTCCACCTTTTGACTTCGAACAACTTCCTTCAACTTTACCAAAATCGGGTCCTCATCTTGTCTAGCTTTCACATCAGTTACCAAGGATGATTTGAATCCGCTTTGGGCAACAACACCTCTATCGGTAGAGTCAACCAACCAAACTCCTAACCTTGAGAGACGATGTAGATCTTTCACCAGCTCTTTCTTTCCTTCATCCACATGGGACACACTCTCCATAGAGAGCCTACTAAGTGCATCTGCTACCATATTAGCCTTACCTGAATGGTAAAGAACACTTATATCATAATCCTTGAGTACCTCTAACCACCTCCTTTGCCGTAGATTTAAGTCCTTCTATGTGAACACATATTGTAAATTCTTGAGGTCCTTAAACACATCCACATGGATCCCATACATGTAATGCCACTATATCTTCAATTCAAATACCACTTTGGCCAACTCCAAGTCATGGGTCGGGTAATTCTTCTCATGGATCTTTAACTGTCTAGAGGCATATGCTATCACTTTCCCTCGCTACATAAATACACATCTGAGTCCGATTCTCAAAGAATCATAATACCCCACAAAACCATAGGTACCCTCGAGTAGGGTCAACATCACTGCGGTAGGGAGTCGGGTCTTTAACTCTTGGAAGCTCTTCTCACAAGCATCCGACCATTGGAACTTTACCTTCTTTTGAGTCAATTTGGTCAAAGGTGCTGCAATTGATGAAAAACCCTCAACAAACCTTCGATAATAGCAAGCTAAACCAAAGAAACTCTGAATATCCGAAGGGTTCACCGGTCTACGCCAATTCTTTACTGCCTCAATTTTCTGAGAGTCTACTTTAATGCCCTCTCTTGATAGCACAACGCCCAAAAATGCTACCGATTTCAACCTAAACTCGCACTTGCTGAACTTCACATACAATTGGAGATCCTTGAGAGCCTGAAGAACTACTCTCAATTGAGCGGCATGATCATCCTCGCTCCGATAGTATATAAGAATATCATCAATGAACACGATCTCAAACATGTCCAAGTATCGCTTGAACACCTTGTTCATTAAGTCCATAAAATCTGCAGGAGCATTTGTCAGTCCAAATGACATAACTACAAACTCATAATGACCATACCGCGTCCTGAAGGTTGTCTTCAAAATATCACGCTCCCGGACTATAAGCTGATGATACCCGAACCTGAGATCTATCTTTGAGAAACACTTGGCATCCTGAACCTAGTCAAACAAATCATTGATCTTGGGAAGAGGGTACCTATTCTTGACGGTGACCTTGTTCAATTGCCGATAATTAATGCACATATGAGGCAAACAATCCTTCTTTTAGACAAATAACACTGGTGCACCCCATGGAGACTTGCTCGGCCTAATGAAGCCCTTATCTAGAAGGTCCTTAAACTGATACTTCAATTCCTTTAGCTTAGTTGGAGGCATCCTGTAAGGAGGGATAGATATAGGCTGCATGTAAGGTAAAAGGTCACTACCAAAATCAATCTCCCGCTTGGGAGGAACACCTAGCAAATCATCGGGAAAGACTTCTGGATACTCATGCACCACCAGAACTGACTGGATAGTCGGGGTCTCGGACTCAACATCCTTAACCCTAACTAGATGATACATGAAACCTTTATAAATCATCTTTCTGGCCTTAATATAGGAAATGAAATGACCTACAAGTACTGTTGAACTACCCTTCCACTCTAAGACTGACTCACCCGGAAAATGGAATTCCACCGCACGGGTTCTACATTTAATAGAAGCATAACACATATACAACAAATCCATGCAGAGAATAATATTGAAGTTAGTCATGGATAACTCTACAAGGTCCGAGGAGGTGACTTTATGCAATATAGTGACCGGGCATCCTCTATACACTCGCCTAGCTACAACCGAATCACCAACAGGAGTAGAAACTGAAAATTGTTCTGACAGAGTGTCAGGACTAACTCCAAAGCTACTAGCAATGTAAGGAGTCACAAAAGTCAAAGTAGCCCCCGGATCTAGAAAAGCATAAACATCAATATGAAAATCTCGCAACATACCAGTGACCACATCCGGGGAGACCTCCTGCTCCTAGCGGGGTGCTAAAGCATAGAACCTGTTTTGGCGCTGACCCCTGGCTGAACTAGTTGAGGGACCCTTCTGAGGGGGACGTGTTGCTGGAGAACCTGACTGGCTACTGGCATACAGGCTCCACTGCCCCCTGATCTGGTTGAAGGGCAATCTTTGAGTTTATGTCCGGGTTTGCCACACTCGAAACAAGCATCCGAGCCAACTAAGTACCTCCTTGAGTGATTCTTGCCGCACTTTGCACATGTTGGAAAAGTGCGCTCTATCTGCATGATACCCTAACCTCTCGAATCTGGAGCCCTGCTCCTCCGATCCCCTTAGAATTTAGATGGTGTACTAGCCGATTATGGTGCTGGATCAATAGATCTGTGCTGAGACTACTGACGCTTTCCACCCCCCCTGATCTGACCTGAGAAGTCCCATAACTGTCAGTCTTGGCCCTCTTGGCCTCTCTCTACCTCCGATACACCAACTCTATTTGCTAAGAATGCAACACAACGCGGGGAAAGTCTATATCTCGATGCAACATGGTGATCCTATAGTCCTTATCCAGGTAGTCCACCACTCCATGCACGAGATGGCTCACCTGAGCCCTATAATCTGCCACAAACTCTGGCGCATACTTGGATAGACGGGTGAAATCCAGTGCATACTCCTGAACTAACATGTCACCCTGCTTCAAGTTAACAAACTCAGCCGCCTTAAGCTCCATCATCTCTTTGGGAAAGAATCAATCCAAGAATGTTGCGTGGAACTCTTCCCAAACTATAGGGCCTCCACTCACTGCCCTAACATCTCTCCACTTCTTGAACCATATGTGTGCCACCCCCTTTAGCTGATAGGAGACCAAATCAAAACAATCTCCACTGGTCACCCCCATAACCTGGGTGATCTTTAGAATTTCCTCGATGAAGTCGTGCGGATCTTCATCCACCTTGGACCCAAGGAACTCCGGAGGGTTTATCCTCAAGAAATTTCTAATCTGCGTCGCTACCGCATTTCCATTCTGTGGGACATGTGCAATAGCCTTCAGGTTGACTTGAGCGGTCAAGGCCTGCACCAACTTCTGGATAGCCTCCCAAAACTCCGTTTGGGCTACTGGCTCTGGTGCTTGGGGCTCCTGAATCGGTGGGGCTTGCTGATGCCTATGACCACTGCCATCTCCGTGGCCTTCATCGTTTCCATTTCTTCTTCCATTCACTCTTTAGGATCCATGATTCTGCAATCTCGAATAGCATGAATTTGAAGGATAGAAATACTTTTTATTACACGACATGGATCATGAAAGAAGGGAACATTTTCTAAACATCTCATAGCCTCTTTGTCACAAGTGTGGCGTGCCTCACACCCATGTAAAAGACTCTACTTAACGCGACTTTATGACACCCTAGGACACTTCAAAACCTATGACTCTGATACCATATTTGTCACAACTTGAACGTAGAACCAGATGATAACACGGGACAAGGAACCCCGAGAGGCCCCAAGTTGACCCTGGCATAAACGTACATCTAACTTCATTCACTTTAAATGGAAAAACTGAACATAAGGCATAGAGGAATGTAAATGTAACATAGAATATTATAACATCGATAAGTACTAGACATATACATAAGCTGAGTACTATATACTGTCTGAAAGCCTCTAACGTGTAAAGATGGGTTGATGGGACAACACCCCCAACTAACCCGATCAAATACTGAAACATAGAACATCGTACATGCTTAATGAAACGTCCCTCGAAACATGAGGACTCACCAAATATGGGTTGAATTAGATGTATGATTATTCCATGGGTCAACTTGGGGTCTCTCAGGATCCCTTGTCCCATGTTGCGATATGGGCCCCACTCGGGTCATGACAAACTTGGTATTAGAGCCATAGGTTTGAAGTGTCTTAGCGTGTCTGAAAGCTGGGTTAAGTAGAGTCTTTTTAATGGGTGTGAAGCATGCCACACTTATGAAGAAGAGGCTACAAGACATTTAGGAAATATTCCCTTCTTTCATGATCTATGTCGTGCGATGAAAAGTCTTTCAATCCATCTAATTCATGCTAATCTCGATTACAGAATCATGGCTCCTTCAAGAATGAACAGAAGGAGGAATAGAGGTACTGAGGGCCACGAGAATGGAAATGGTTATGGGCATAAGCCAGCCCCACCAGTTCAGGAGCCTCAAGCACCGGAGCTAGCCGCTCATGCTGAGTTTCGGGCAGATATTCAAATTCTTGCACAAGACTTTAATGCTCAAGTCAATTAGCAGTCCATTGCGCATGTTCTGCAAAATGGAAATGTAGTGGCCGCTCGAGTCAAAGACTTCTTGAGGATGAACCCGCTGGAGTTCTTGGAGTCCAAGGTAGATGAGGACCCTCATGATTTCATTGATGAGCTTGTCAATATCACCCAGGTTATAGGAGTGAGTAGTGTTGAGTGTGCAAAGTTGTCCTCCTACCAGTTGAAGGGAGTGGTGCATATCTGGTTTCGCCAATGGAAGGATATTAGGGTCGCAGGAGCGGGTCCCATCACATGGGAGGAGTTTCAGGTTGCATTCCTAGATCGGTTCTTCCCTCGCGAGATGAGGGAGCTAAAGGTAGTTGAGTTTGTAAACTTGAAGTAGGGGAGGATGATAGTGCAAGAGTATTCCCTTGAGTTCACTCACCTATTGAAATATGCCCCGGAGTTAGTGGCTGACCAGGGGGCGCGGGTGAGCAGGTTTGTTCATGGTATAGCAGGGTATTTGGAAAGGAGTGCTGGATTGTTATTCTTTACCAGGATATGGAATTCCCTCGTGTAGTGTTGTACGCTCAGCAGATGGAGGTTGCACATTTGAGAGAGAGGGAGGCTAATAGGGCCAAGACAGAGGATCACAGATTCTCTCAGCAGAGGTTCGATAGCGGACACCAAAAGCAGACTCGACAGAGATTATCAGCCCCAACATCTTCCGCATTGAGTGTGCCATCCAGGTATAGAGATGATCAGAGAGCATCAGGCTCGAGGGGTCAGAGTAGTTGACCCGCAGATTCTAGCATCCCATCTTATCACAGATGTGGTCGGGGACACACAGGCCAGTGCTTGGCAGGTTCTGGTGCTTGTTTCGGGTGTGGGAAGCCCGAACACATGATTCAAGATTGTCCGGCTGCTAGGCAGGATCAAGTTAGGGGCCGAGGCCCAGCTTCTAGTTCAGCATCCCCTCCCCCACGCTTAGCACATCAGGGGGCATCTACAATCACATTTGGTGGTCAGCGCCAGAACAGATTCTATGCTTTAGCTTCGCGTAAGGAGCAGGAGGTCTCCCCGGATATGGTTACTGGTATGTTGCGAGTTTTCCATATTGAAGTTTATGCTTTGTTAGATCCGATGGTTACTTTTTATTTTATGAAACCATATGTGGCCAGTAGATTTTGAGTCAATCCCGATGTTTTGTTAGAACCCTTTTCGGTTTCTACTCTAGTAGGTGACTCAGTTATAGCTAGATGGGTATATAGAGGTTGCCCAATCTCAGTCCTTTATAAGGTCACCTCAGCAGACTTGATAGAGTTAGCCATGACATATTTCAATGTCATTCTTGGCATGGATTGGCTATTTTCATGTTGTATTTCAGTCAATTATAGAACACGGGCAGTACAGTTTATATTTTCGAGTGATCCAGCCTTAGAATGGAAGGGTAGTTTAGTTGTGCCTATAGGTCGATTCATTTCCTACCTTAAGGCCAGAAAGATGATTTCTAAGGTTGCATGTACCAACTAGTTAGGGTTAAGGATGTCGATTCCGAAACCCCGACTATTTAGTCAGTTTCAGTAGTACATGAGTATCCAGAGGTCTTTCCTGATGATGTTCCAGGTGTCCCTCCCAAGCGGGAGATTGATTTCGGTATAGATCTTATTCTCGATACGCAGCCTATATCTATTCCGCCCTACATAAT
>JACEIK010000198.1:447421-477804 GCA_018107945.1 Datura stramonium | reverse complement strand
TCTCTAAAATAAGCTTACCACATGATTTTGGAGTAGATGCTCCCACTTATATTTGAGCTTGTGGTATGTTTCGAAATAAAGCTTCTCATATGCATGAATTTATAATTGAGATGTATGTTATTATTGAGCTTCGTTTTCATACGATGTCGGTTCTATGCATGATTCCAGTATTGAGCTTTGTCAAATGACAATGTTGAGCTTCATTTCATATGATGTTGAGTTTATGCGCGATTTCATTGTTGAGCTTCATTAATTGACGATGTTGAGCTTCGTTATATAGGATGTCGAGCGTTGCATGTTTTTAGGAGAAGAGTTTAGCACCGAGCGGGCTAAGGGTCGATCACCCTATGCCCCAGAACTATGCGCCAATGTAGGTTGATACTATTATATTATTGGGACCTCCCTTGTCAGCTATCCCTGACCCAAATGTCCCATGAGCTTGATATCGATACCATGGTAGTGTCCTTAGCCCTGGCAAGGTTCTGGACTGCTCTGCCCACTTGAGTCTGATAGTCGAGACCACGTAAGCTCTATCTTGGTATGTCAGTTATGTGACGAGTCTCCCATTGTCTACATGATTCAGATTTGCATATTCATTACTCATGATTATTACTGCATGTTCTAAAAGTAAGGTTTGACTCATTGTTCATCTTTTCTATAAATGTCATATTTCAGCTTTGAGTCATTCGAGTCAGTTATGATGTTATGAAGCTATGCATGGTCATATTATGAAAAGATTATGATTTCAAAATGAGTGCATATAGTTCTTTCCTCTCAGATTTGAAAGCTTATGATATGTTATGAAATGTTTTAAATGATTTACTTTTCTATAGCGGTTTTACTTACTTTGCATACTAGGTGCATTCCACGTACTGATTGCATACTTTCTATGCTGTATCATTTCATGATACAGGACCCGGCTCTCAGGTTCAGCCCCGCTCTTAGTCAGCTTATCGAAGTTAGCATTTTCTTGGTGGTGAGTCCTCATCTTTCGAGGGCTAGACTTTCAGTTTTTTTCTTATGTATTTCAATTTTCAGTATGGTTGAGTTAGCTGGGGGTCTTGTCCCATCAACTTGTCATGGTTTGAGGATTTTCAGACTTATGTATGTATTAAGCTTCGGATGATGTATTATGATGCTATGGTGAGTTAGACTTCCACTAAGTTTATTATGTTGATTCTTCTGGTTGTTGATTGAGTTAGACATATGCTTGACTTAGGGTCTCTCGGGATCCCTTGTCTTGTGTCGCGATATGGGCCCCGCTCGGGTTGTGACAGGGTAGGACCATCAAAGTGTGATATCACCATGAAAAGCACTGATTGGGACGGGGACAGTCATAATGGAGGTCCCAACATACCTACGGTGGCACGTAGTTTCTGAGATACGAGGTAAAACCTAGGCCCCGAACCTACTCGGTGTTTGATACTACTCCCAAAACATATATAGTGCTCATAGTAGAACATTCATGAATTCATGGGCTAGTTAAATCATGATAATCAAAAACATTCTTGCACATAGGTGTACTAGTCATGAAATAAGGCTCGTGAGTCGACCAAAACATAATTCATGAATTATAGGTTTCATGCATACTTGTAGATCATATATATAACTTGTAAATCATCAAATAATGATGGGTAATTGGATAAATCCATGTTTAGGGCTTGTAAATATCATCAATTGGAGAGGAGATCATAAATCAATTCATCATAGATCATGCATAAATAGGCTTGATTTGGTAGAAATTGAAATAAAAATTTCTATAATTGAGAATAGTTGTAAAAATGTGATCAAAATTCATAAAATATGATGTAATTCGCAAATCATAACAACCCATTAGTAAATCATTAGATTTTCACAAAATTGGATTCAAAACCCCATGAGATTTTTGATAGATTTTCATAAATTAATAGAGAATGGGCATGGGTGTGAACGGAAACATGCATTTGTAACCCTACATACCTAGGTAAGATCAAATTCTAGAGTTCCTTGAATGCTCAATGGAGAATTGATAGGGAAAAGCTTGAAACTATTCTTGACCTCTCAAAGACACTCTTAATTTGCATGCATGGGAATGGCTTATGCAGGAGGGACTTAACCTATCTTATCATGCCCAGAAAAATACATAAAACGACGTAGTTTAGGGCCTTAGAGCATAGAAAGGTTGAAAATACCCTTAATGAAATTCCTTGAAAGACTGCCCTGGGTGAACCAACGACTAATCCCACGAGTTGTTGTATGAAACCACGACTAGTGGTATCCAGTCGTTGGGTCCACTGCTTCACTCATACTTTCATATTCTTCCCACGACTCGACAGGACGATTTGTTGTTCCAAATGATGGGTCGTTAGATCGACCGTTGCCAACCCCTTCACACACCTGAACTTCCCTCCCATAAGCCTCACCATGAATCGTGGTTACTTACAACGAGTCATGGTCTCGATCCAATACATCCACTGGAAAATCAGAAAATCAAACTACAACTTGTAACCGCAGGTCTTCACTTCTCACCACGAGTCGTTGATTGACCTGTGGTATCCCCAACTGCAAAGGTGCACCCTTTCCTTCGATTGCTAATGACAACTCATTGTTCCAAGATTGCATCATCCATTTTCACCACTGTCACCTGGAACTTACTAACCATGATTGCTAACAACGACCCATGGTTTCCAACCATGAGTCATTACATCACCCGTCCTGTGACTTTTTCCCAGTTTTCAGCAAATTTCAAATTTTGATCTCGGGTCTAATCTTAGGTACTTTTGGGGTATTACACAATTCTAAGTCAGTGGCTGGATAT
Source organism: Datura stramonium (assembly GCA_018107945.1). Lineage (NCBI taxonomy): Eukaryota > Viridiplantae > Streptophyta > Magnoliopsida > Solanales > Solanaceae > Datura > Datura stramonium. The sequence continues at coordinate 475,007 of JACEIK010000198.1, read as the reverse complement.
CTTCCCATCTTTCTGAAGAAAGCTAAAAAGCGTTGTTTGATGAGCCTGCGTAGTATTAGGTAGTTTGTCAGGTAAAGGGTGACCAAGCCAATGATGCTTAGCTGGTCTTTTCGGATGATTAGCCACACTAGGACTGAGACACGTTCCGAAATCCCACGGGGGGCAGTAGTGGGGAATCTTGGACAATGGGCGAAAGCCCGATCAAGCAATATCGCGTGAGTGAAGAAGAGAAATGCCGCTTGTAAAGCTCTTTCATCGATTAACCAAGCAAGGTAAATTATGTATTCTATCCTAATTGCAAATCTCATCATAAAGACAAGAACTTGTTCCCTACATTCTTTCGATCTAACCTAGAGTTACTGTTTTAAGCTTTTGCCTAAGCTTAATAAGTTTGTTTCCATGGTGATCAAGTATAAAAACAACAATAATTAAGAATGCAAGACAATACAACAACAAAACTCAAACCAAAGATGAATTCAATCATTTACATTCATATCATGTAGCCTCAACCTTAGAGGAAGGGTTTTAGCCACTCATGATGGTACAATTACTTTAAAACATGTTTAAAGTAAAGTACTTACAAGAATGGTAAAAGAGAATGAAAATTTATGAACCCTATGTAGAGTTCCCTTCCTTCTCCCTTCGCTCCTTTCCGTCTCTCCAAAAATATTTTGTGATGTTGAAATTAGAAGCTAAGAGTTCAATTATAATAAGTTGGAAAAATGCAAAATTTGGCCTGTGGTGAAACAGCTTCGCGTCATGCTGCCTATTGCAGAGATTTGCCTCCATGACACGCTGGCTATCAGGGAGATTTTCCTCCGTGACACTTTGTTGTCACGGATTCTCACTGTTTGGAAGCCCCTGCTCATATAAATTATATTTTTTGCTCCGTGGCACGTTGTTGAACGTCCCAATGCTTTTCCATGGCACGGTGTTGACTCCAAATGTCCTTGTTATCTTGTCTCACCATCCATAATCCGTCCCTTAGAATTTATCTTCAATATTAGGACCATTATCTTCACCTTGAGCTCCAAATATTGACAATTTCAAACTACAAAGAGAGTTAATCATATTTTTTAGTCCATTTCCAAAAAATACACAAAATACATGAGATTATTCTTAAATTCAGGTACAAACATGGCTAAAACATGGATATAAAATAGTCTTTGGGCGTATATATATGCCTAAGATCATTTTCCCATAACATGATTTTTCATTAATTCAAGATGGATCATCATATTTGCTAGGGTCTCATCTCTTTCTTTATCACGTCTCTACATCTCAGTAGTCACAAAGCTTGGACTAGCACTACTTGACGGTGCTTCAGTGTCCCTCGTATGCCAGGCTCGATTTGTTTTGGCCATTCTATACAAAAGAGATCTATCTATACAATAAGGTTGGTCCATGAGGGATCCTCCGGCTAAGTTATTGGCCACGTACATGTTAATGGAATCCATGGATCGATAAATACTCTGAAGAAGCACTCCATCCGGTAGACCGTGGTTTGGACATAGGGCCACTTTTTTCTTGAAACGAAATAATAATTCATGTAAGGGTTCACCTAGGATTTTCCTGAAGTTGGTAAAATCGTCTCTTAGCTATTACATCCTCGATGGATGGAAGAACCTATCCAAGACAGATTCAGTCAACTCTTTCCATGAAGTGATACACCATGATGAGTTGGTAATTTACCAACTCATTAGGCTCTTAGACATGAGTTTTTTTTGGTTTTCAAGTCTTTTAGGTGAATTTTATGCCCTTTCTCCTTGATCTTTACAAGTACTTAACTTGAATAGAAAAGGCATAAAATTGAGCAAAAAGCATGAAAAATGGAGATGAGCATCGGCACTCCACTAGACGACATCGATGAAACGCTGATTCCAACACCGAATTGCTCTAGAACTCACTAGCCATCAGTTGTGACTGACTAGCGGACTGCGGACTGCGGACTAGCACCGGTGAACCGCCGGTGACTCGCAAGTGACACCCATCCTAACCTATAAAAAGAGGAGCATTTTCGTACCCTGCATTTGTACATCTCAAAAAGAAACTGAATATTGTATTCCATTATTCTTCCATCGTCATTGTATTGAATTAGAGAGAGGTAGAGATAGAAGCACTCATCTTCTTATTTTAAAAGGTAGAAAACTCCATTGGAGATCAGAACCTTGTGCTTGAATTTGTCTTACTCATTTTTTTGAATGGACATTGAATTACTATTGAATGCAATGTTTTCTTCAATTTAAATGAGTAGATAGATTTCTTGCTAGGGGTGTGTGAATGATTGGAGTTTATTTGGATTGGGTGTTGTTCAATTGATCTTAGATTTAGACAATTAGTATAATTCTAGTGTTTTATCTAAGTTTTAATCTAACTACTCATAGTTACAAATGTGGGTTGTATTTACTTACTCTAATTTTGATTGAAAAAGGAATTTAGAGTATAGGTGATGAAATCATGTAGGGTTGGGCTATAGATAGCAAAACCCATTGTCAAACACCCATTGAGAATCAAAGCTATAAATAATTGATTGTTACCCAAGTTGATGTGGTTGTGAAAAGAACTTTGGGTTTGAGACAACCCAAGGTATAAAGCATCTAATTGGTTGAGAAATGTAGGATGCCATCTTTTCTACAACTAATTATACTATTGATAAAGGCTAGGAACTATTAATAATCCCAATCTGATGATGCCCCGATAATATTACACCTCTAGTATTCTCTCCTCTGGTATTTTCTACACTTTGTCCCTATTTTCGTGAGCAAATTTTATATTTTAATTGACAAGTTGTGATTTCCCCAAATTTTACTTTATTGTTGTTGAGACATTGATGCATGTTACTTCAGTTTGATAGACAATTCTTGCGTGATAAACTACTATTCCTGTGGGATTCGACCCTAACACTAGTCAAGTATATTTGTTTTGCCAATGACCATTTACACTCTCTCGTTAAGAGGAGTGAATTTGGACGTTATAAAAAATGGCGCCATTACCGGGGAATATAGTTTGATAGCCTTTAGTTGTTTGTTATTTTGCATTAATTTGTTGCATCTTGGCTGATTTGACTTTACTCTTGTGATTGGTGTCATCTCGGCTGATCTTGATATGAGTCAACACTCACACGAAGGAGAAGGTTCGGTGGATGGGCATAAGGATCATGAGGATGATGATCCTGTGATGCCCAATGTAGCATGTGTTATTCGCCTACCTCTTATGGTAGGGAATGCAATATTTCACGTGACTAGAACAATGCTACACTTACTCCAAATGAAGGGGTCTTCAGAGGAATGCCAAGTGAGCAGGCAAATAGGCATCTACGATTTTTTTTTGAGATTTTCCAACCCTTCAACATCACAAATATAAGTTAAAAGTCTATCAGATTGATGCTCTTCCCATTTTCACTAACCATGGAAGCAGCCGCTTGGTTGGACAAGTTGTCTCCTTGATCTATTACATCTTGGAATAAACTCATGGAAGCATTTTTGTCCAGGTTCTTCCCTCTCTCGAGGATTCTATAGCTGAGGGATGACATTACTAACTTCTGAAAACTTGGTGGGGAACAACTTCATGAAGCATAGTTGAGGTTTAAGAAAAAAATTGACATTTGCCTAAACCATAGGTTGCCCGATGGGGTTCTACTTCAGAACTTCTAGCGTTCATTAGATTCTATCAGTAAGTATGTGGCAAATAATTTGGCAGGGGGTTCCATTATGAATCAACCCTATGGTATAGCCAAAGAATTTCTTGAAAAAATCACTAAGACCAATCGAGCATGGCATACTAGAGAAGCAGAGGTATCTTCTAGCGGTGTAGCTCCCAACCTTATGACTGTTGAGATAAGAAAAAGGGAAAAGGCTAGAGATGAAACTCTTTCTAAGATGATGACCCAGCTAGAGTTGATAACGAAACATGTGATGGGAGCTGGTGCAAAGAGTGTGAATGTTGTAAGTGCCCAAGGACATCTTCAATTTGCTGATGACACTTCACCTCCGAGATATGAGGAGGAGTGTCAATACATGGCGGGCCAATCAGAGGGTTCTCTCCCTGGTTATCAAGGTTACAATCAAGGCTCTTGGTGCCCAAGGGATGAGAATCAAGGTTGGAGAAATCATGATAATCAAGGATGGGGGATAGAAATGATCGATGGGTGAATAGAGATCAAAATCGCAAAGGAGAGCGATACCATTGAAGTGCTAACCCCTATGTGCCTCCGCCAAATCTAGAAGCATCTCAAGGCCAGCCCAGAGTGAGTGATGTGGGCAACTCAAAGATTGAAGACATGTTGTCTAGGGTGTTGAAAAAGGTGGAATCCACCGACTGTGGGGTTAAACAATTAAAAGGGAAGGTGTCTATCCTTTCCCAAACAGTAATTTCCCACTCGGCATCGATCAAGCACCTTGAAGCCCAAATGAACCATTTATCTTCAAAAATAATCCCCCGCATGAAAGGTGTACTCCCTAGTGACACTGTTCCCAATCAAAAGAAAGATGGCCATTGCATTGCAATCGTGACTAGGAGTGGCACGATATTAAAGGATGTGGGTGTGAAGCTCAAAGATGTTGTTGACCCAAAGGCAAAGGATGATGATGTTTTGGAAGAGGTACCAAAACACCAAGTGTTTGTGATAATAAAGAAGGGAAGGATGAGGGAGAAGTTGATTTGACTCCCTCGAATGATGTGAATGTAGATGAGGGTAAGAAGGCTCCCAATGACAAAGATCCAAAAATAATAGTTCCACCTCCATATCCACAACAGATGACCAAAAAAAGGAAGATACTTAGTTTCGCAAGTTTATAGAAATTTTCAGCAAAATTATCCATTAATATACCGCTTGTGGATATTTTGATACAAATGCCAGGATACATGAATTTTATGAAGGAGCTATTGAAGAAAAAGAAGGTGGTGGATACGGGCACCGATGAGGTGATCCATCATTGTAGTGCTATCATGACTAGCAACCTTGCTCCAAAACATGAAGATCCTGGAGCATTTACCATTCCTTGAACAATTGGCTTGTTCATATTTAAGAAATCTCTTTGAAACCTTGGTGCTAGTATTAACTTGATGCCTCTGGTAATTTTCAAGAAACATGGGTTGGGGAGTCCCAAACCAATATCTATGAGACGCTTGATGGTGGATAGGTCGATTAAATGACTCCATGGAGTGTCAGTTGATGTCTTTGTGAGAGTGAACAAATTCATATTTCTAGCTGATTTTGTTGTGCTAGATTGTAAGATGGACATTGAGGTTCCAATTATCTTGTGGCGCCCACTCTAGCAATAGGAAGAGCTTCAATTTATGTAGAGCTTGGGGAGCTTAAGTTACAAGTAGGCGGTGATGAGGACACCTTCAATGTGTGTCAACCTATTGTGCCCCCGGATGAGTGTAAGGTCATGGCAGTGCTTGATGGCTAAGTTGAGCATATGAACCATTTGATGATGAGATTGAATCAGAGGATGACCCTTTGGAGTGTTGAAGATTGAGGAGATATCCCTAGTGCCACAACATTAACTAAGGTGCTTCTTGGGATGCAACCCAAGAATTTTTACTTTGAGCACTTTAATGTTTTTGTTGTTTTTTATTTTGAAGGAATATTGGATGAAAAACAAGAAGAAGAAGAATAGGGCTGGCACGGTGCTTGACCGGCGAATCGCCGCTCCACATGTGCGAAGCGCCACTTGAATGTGAGTCAAGAGCAGAAGGTTGGGAAGTATAGGGTAAAACCAGTGAGTTGCCAGTAGAACGGCGGTGCAAAATCATGAACCGACGGATGCAATGCCGGTGCAAAGAAGAACACCTGGGAGTTGGAGAACAAACAATGATGAAATCGGCGAAACGCTTTTTCGAACCCGCAAACCACCGGTCAACTACCGCATACAAAGCAGTGAACTGAACAGGGTGTTTTTCACCTGTGTTAAGGCGGCGAAACACCGGTACTCACCAACGACCGCCGGTTAATCGTAGGTTATGGTATGCAATGTAATTAAAATATTGACCAACCTAATGACCAACCCGTCCCAGGGATTTAAAAAATCTGATCAAAACCTCTCCAACTCCCTATAAACCCTTTTCTCCACCTTTCCATTTCCACATTTACGATTTTTAACTTCCCCATACATCACCGTTCTACCTTCCCACCATTAAACCCATCTCCTCACCTACCACTCCTATCCACTTCTTCCCTCCAATAAATTCCCTACTCCTACTCCATTCATTTCATCACTTCTCACTCATCTTTTCACTACACAATGGAAAAAAATATCTTGTGGAGACTCCATTTTTGGGCAACACCAAGCTTCTATCTGTCTTTGCTATTTGTTCTCAAATTCATTCGGTATGTGTATCCTTTTTTTATTTTGATTATTGTTTGAAGATGTGAATAAATTTGAGCAAGCTAATGTCTAGGTTTTCCTCACTCATGTGTCCCCATTACCCTATTGTTACGCTTTTCATTGCTTGTATATTTTTCATATTGTGGGTATGTGGGGGTGGTGGTAAAATATTGAATGATAATGTGGGTATCCTTTGTGGTAAAATGATTGATTCTTGATGTGCTTGAGTTTAGATAGGGGTAAAGTTTGATGTAGCCCCATTTGTGTTTAGACTGCACAATTTGCCCGATAGATGGAATGACGTCTTTCTTAAGGGTAAATTGTCACTTTTATGTTGCTTTGTTGGGTGAGTGAATCTTTGATATGAAAGTTTTGTGGTTTCACTAAGTTTGGGAATGAAATACATTGAACAGTGTTCACTGGCGAACTGTCGGTTAGGCTCAGCGAAACACCAGATGAAGCGCAGGTTGGGGAACAAGTCATTCCACTGTCCCAGGCCTGCGTTTCATCGGTGCTCCACGAGTTAAGACCGGAAAAATTCCAGTGTGGCAGTGGATCATCCTTATTTTTCCTAGTCCACTGTACATGACCAGTGGATAACCTGCGTTTTATCGGTGTCCCATCGGTACTGCCAGCACTTAACCTTTGAACACTTCAACTTGTTTTCCATCTAATTGTTATAATTTCCTTCCTTAGCTTAGAATATATGTCAGTTTTTATTTTTCATAATAGAAATTACAAAAATAAATATTTTTGTATGGCTCTAACACGGTCCTACAGAGTATGTCTTCATCCAGGAAACTAAGCAAAGGCAAGGCCCTGGCCTCATCTAAAAGCAAAGGAAAGGGAAAAACAAGGGCGACCCTATCCCCCAACACTATAGAAGCTATTATCTTTTATGTGCCCGAATGGAGGGGCACTATGCTATTTGCAAAGGGCTCTCTATCACGGTAGAGAAGTGCTTCGACTTGGAGGGGCTAGGAGGTGACTTCCCCAACATCACAACACAATTCAATGATAGCCAAACGTCTTTTCCAATCCTCTGTCTGACTTCGACTATAGCCTAGTGCCCAAGTTATATGCATCGTACTAGGCTAGGCAAGAGAGCTTGCATATTAGAGGTATGGTTGATGAATTTCACTGCCTTCCCTCAGTTATGGTGAGAAGTGTAGAAGTTGACATCACACCAGAAGCCATCAATTCTTTATTCTTGGAGGATTAGATTGACACCGGTATTGAGTTTATAGCTAGAATTACCGACAATGAGAACTAGTTCAAGTGGATAGCTCCCATCATTGCCGCCGACACACCTTTTTGGGCCTCTATGGGTGGTGAGATCTCCCGACATGATTTAAAGTTTCAAGCCAAGCTGTGGCTGGATTCCATTTTCGGCTACATAATGCCTTAAAGGAATGAGCAGAGGGTAAATATGGAAGCGACCTTCCTCATCACCTGCATGATGGCAGGGGTCCCAATAAACTTTTGGGAAATAGTGGCCATTAAGATGAAGTGAAAGGCAAGGCAAGCTGGAACCTTAATGCCTTATGTTGTGCTCATATCTCTGTTGTGCCTTCGAGTCAGAGTGCCACTTTTGCCAGATGAGGCCCCCAATTCCGCTACTGGTATGATCATAGTGGATAGAAAAAGGGATGCGGATGCTCCCAAGAGTAAGCGAAAGTGGATGCCAAGCCTTCAAAGTCCCCGAGGAGTCCATCTCTCATGGATCAGAGCAGGCCCCTATGGCCCCCATCTCAACATGCCATATCTTGAGGCATCAGGCCAGGCATCTGGAGAAGCACCGATTAGAGGAGCCTCACCTCCTCCCACATCTTCTCAGCCAAGTAGCCTCCACAAATTTGTAGAGATGACACATTCCCATGAGAGCCAGCTTCATAAATTAGGTAAAAGTCTCCCTGCCTTGATTGCAAAGATGGTGAAAAAGGAGATAAAGTCAATGTATGATAGCTTGACCAAGTTATGCTCATGTGTGGATGTTGTGGAGGGGGCCATCACATTTCTCCGAGATGAAGTAAGGGAATGGAAAGGTCAAACGTCAATGGCGATGACTGACATGAGCGCACTAGACACATCTATAACTGCCCCTTTTATAGTTTGAGGCCCTATAGATGACTGTTCGAGGGCTTGGGGGATGAGGAGGAAGATTTTAGAGATGAAGGCCATGATAGGGATGTTGAGGCCTAAGATGATGATGATGATGATTAGTGACCACTTCAGGAGTTCTTACCCTCATTTGTTTTGTATGCATACATTGAAGACAATGTATTATTTTATTTGGGGGTGGGATGGTATATATCTTTTGTTATGGTCATTGTTATTAATGATTGATGTAGCCCTCGTCGGGCTTTTATTTTTGAATTATGATGATTTGTGAGCCTTTGTAGGGCTCGGGATGCCCTTATTGGACTTATTTTTATTGATGATTGATGTTGCCCTTGCCGAGCTGTTGATTTGATAATTGTTGAATGGTTTTTGAGCCTTTGTCGGGCTCAAAACAGATGAAAGGGAAAATTTGTCTTGAATTATTAGTGCATGTGATTGGGTCCTTATTTAAATTTCCAAATATTTCATGACCCAAGTTTGATTTTCGCCTTTGTAAATAGTAACTAGTGAATAAACTCCGAGGGTTCTCCTAATACCACGGTTCTTTCCCGAGGAGCAATTTCTTATTTCTCTTCTTCTATTATCGAATTGGGTGACATTTTCCAATGATAGACTGTAAGGAAACTTTCCTAAGGGAAAATGCCATTTTTTAGTCATGTTGAAATTATTTTTGATGGGTACCATCAAATTTTTTTTGTGTGGCATGAAAAAAGGAATTTTGAAGAAATGGGGCATTTGAAACAAAAAATGTAGCACTCTCTTATCATATATTGCACATTCTTTGTTTGACTTGTTGATTCACATGTTCAATTATCTTAAAATTGAAATCTGGTTATGTTGATACATTGTGTGAACTCCTTGGAGTGTGATGCCTTGTTTGGTAAGGTTGATTGAATGATTCCCATGCATATATGTTTGTCTAGAACTTGCTGTAAGTGTGATTCAAGGAAATATCCTAGAGGTAGTGGCACATAGAACATGATTTTAGGGTTTCTAGTATTAATCACTTCACCTAAATGATCTCCTTAAACATCTTCCTTTGATAGCCAATATTGAGCCTTTGACCCCTTTTATTGGAAACCACATTACAAGCCTAATGACCCTTTTTAATCCACGTCTTTGGCACCCATCCTCCATAGTTGCTATTGGTGAAAGGAAAAAAAAGAGGCTTCAAGCCCAGGAATAGGGAGAGATAAGTAAATGTGTGTAAATGAGGCAAAAGCCTAAGTTTGGGGGTTCACAAGAAAAGGGAGAAATGTGATAGCTTCAATGTGAGGTAGCACCAAATTGTGACAAAAAATGAATGAATTGGTTGGTTGAAAAAGTGTGAATCATTGGGAAAGAGATATATTAGTGAAAGGTGTTATCTCTTTCTTTGATGAGGTGGAATGTGGAATCCAAAAGTGTTATAAGGGTAGCTTTTGTCAAACAAAAGATGAAGATGATAAGCAAGGAGAGATAAGGTGGAATGATCTCAATAGTGTAATGGGATGTTAAAAATGTTCACATATAGGCATTAGGGAGGTTCTAACCACTAAAACTCATTGTATCCTAACTTAACCCCTAGCCTTCATTATGATCCCCAAGTCCTAATTGATTCTGAGTGTAGAAACTCTACATTAGTGGTGAGTTACATGAAGGGCAAGCCTATGGGTCAAGTTGTGTGCATGGAGAATTTCTTGGTGAGAGTGAGTGTTATTGTCCTATTCTACAAACCCTTGTGTGTGAAGTTATTGATGATAAAAAGGGATTCTCTCATCTTATGAGTGGCATCATCCCCTTGAGATCCTGCTTGCATTGGTGCGAAGAGGTGATTGGGACATTAGTGTTGTAAGAATCAAGGCAAGCTTTGAATGTTAATTTGAAATGATTTGAGATGCTATGTGTGCTTGTTTTGATAAACCATGCTCTTGTTCTGAAGAATGAAAACATTTGTGAATCGTGTCTAATTGTGGTTACCTCTTGAAATTGTTGCACCATATTTTGGGGAGTCTCTTCTATTTTCCTTGAGTCGATGAGAATTTTTTGGGTTGTCATAGGTTAGGTGATCCTTGGTGCATAATCTCATACAGTATAACATGCTATTCCATTTGTTCAACGGTAAAGATTACATTACTTGAGGACAAGTAATTGTTCAAGTTTGGGGGTTTGATGAGTTGGAATTTACAAACTTATTAGGCTCTTAGACATGAGTTTTTGTTTGGTTTTCAAGTCTTTTTAGTTGGATTTTATGCTCTTTCTCCTTGGTCTTTTCTAGGTACTTAATGTAACAACCGAAAGTTTCTAAGAATAGATCCAAGACTTAAAGAAATAAATCAGCTAGAAAGTGGAAAATTTGCCTCGGAACGAGTTGTGGAATGATTCGTTAGGTGACCTAAAGGGTGATGGTCAGACCCATAAGGAGCAGTCAGGAGGTGCAACAATGTCCAATGAGAACGGACGAACTGGAAAGTCGTCGTGTTAGGTAACGACTCATCATGGTGGTCGTGGGAAGGAGGAGCAGGAATAGTGAGGTTCAGTGGCAATGGACAACCCAATGAGTCGTTAGGAAAGAGATGACTCGTTAGGTAGGTCGTCGGGTGGAGGCTAAAGATCAAGGATGGGTCCCGAGATAGTGGTAATCACGGAAAAGGGGACGAGTCGTCGTGCACTTGACGACTCGTCAAGTGACCCATGGGGAGAGAAGAGTAGAAAAATTTAGCGAATCCAGTGTACTCCACGACAGGGCCCCACGAATCATTTCCAACCCTACGACTCGTGGAGTTCCTCGTGGGGACTGGCAGGGTGGACTTTTCCTGGGAATTTCCAAGGGTGTTTTCGTAAAATCCTATGCTTCTAACTCCTAAACTACGTTGTTTTGAGCATTGTATGGGACATTTTAAGGGTTTTTCTATCCTAATCTCTCATTCTCTCTAGATATTCCCTCAAATTCTTCTTCCTCTTCTCTCTCAAGCCTAAAGATTCCGTTGGAATTTCTTCAAAGGCTTCATGGTTTAAGTTCAAGTGGGGATTTCTTCGAAGAAGGTATGTGGGCTTTCAACAAGGACATTCTTTCATCCTTGTTCCCCAAATTTTTATTTTAAAAACCTAAATCCGTGATTCTAGAAAAGCATGTTCTAGGGTTCCAAGTTATGCATAAACTCTCATATGTTTTTTCCTAGATTCTAAAAACTCTCACAATTAATAGTAGTGTATGTTCACGAGGTTACTTATATCTTTCCTAAAATATGTGTGTGATATGTGAATAACATGAATGTGGGATTTTCACCATGAATTAGCCTAAAATTACAAATGGGATTTCATAAATTAATCATATGCTCTTATTATGAAGTTATATCCTTGTTTAAAGTATATGTAAATCACATGGGTTTCAAAAATTTAGAACAAATGTCACATTGTATGTGCTGGAACACGGTTAGAACTTATGGGCTTTGACCAATGTGATGTATGTGCTTGTTTTCACTATTATTATGATGTAAATGTCTTGGGTATGAGTTGAACCTAGGGTAAAGGTATGATTATCAAATTTTCATCATAAATTAGAGTAACTTCGAAATGGGGTTTCAGGAAATATTCACGTGCTTTCACTATGATCTCATTGTACATGTTCAAGGTATGAGTTGATTATATGGGTTTTCCGTAGATCTAGAATATATGATTTACTATACACATGTTAAAGTATGATTTGGACCTAAGGATCTTACATGAATCAAAGATATACGTTGTATGCTATGAACTCAGGATTTGATTGTTGTGGATGTGTGTAAAGTATGATGTAATTTGCTGAATGCTCATGTCTATAATTAGCTGTAGTAAATTAGACTAGTTCTAGTCTGTTGGGACTCTCAGTAGCTGAGAATGTTTCTCTTAGTCTGTCGGGACTCTCCTTAGCTAAGAATGTTTCCCTTAGTCAGTCGGGACTCTCCTTAGATGATAATATTTCCCTTAGTCAGTCAGGACTCTCTTTAGCTGAGAAAGTTTCTCTTAGTTAGTCGGGACTCTCATTAGTTGAGAATGTTTCCCTTAGCCAGTCAGGATTCTCATCAGCTGAGAACTTTTCCCTTAGTCTGTCAAGACTCTCAGTACTTGAGAATGTTTCCCTTAGTCAGTCAGTGACTCTCTATATCAGAGAATGCTCTCCCGTATACAGTCAGGGACTCTCCACAGCTGAGAACGTTTCCCTTCAACAGTCAGGGACTCTCCACAGACGAGGACATTTCCCTTCGATAGTCAGGGACTCTCTATGATATTATTCACAACTTTAGTCCTCAGTATTTATTGAGTAAATAACCTTTGCATCAGTTAATCATATTTCAGTAAATGTTTCTTATAAAATCATTATGTTAATATGTATATATGTATCTCATATAGGGTGGTTTTATCTCCATTCAGTTATATTACCATTAATGTGTTCACATTCTTCTTGTATACTTATATGTTTTAGTTTATTTAGGCTTCGTACATACTCAGTACATTCCAAGTACAGACTGCACGCCTTTATGTGCTATATCATTTCATAATATAGATTCAGGTTTTCTAGACCCAGCCACGTGGTTAGATATTCTTCATTCCCCTCTCAGATGCTTGTTGTGAGTCCTCATCTCTCAAGGATGCAATTTATAGTTTCATTATGTTTCAGTTTTCAAATTTTAGGAGTTAGCCGGGGGCTTATCCCAATAACTCATCAGTTTAGTATAGTCTTTCAAACTTTTCTAGATAGATTCATCTTTGTATTAAAGTGTTGTTACATTTGTTCTTATGGCTTTTAATTAGACTCTTTCAGTTAGCTTCCGCTCAGTTATATTTTTTTAGTTGTTTTTATTATTAGGTGATTATATGGGTTTTCCAGAGATCTCAAATATACTATTTAATATACCTATGTTAAAGTATGATTTGGACCTATAGATCTTACATGAATCTAAGATATGCGTTGTATGCTATGAACTCAGGATTTTAATGTTGTGGATGTGTATAAAGTATGATGTAATTTGTTGAATGCTCATGTTTCTAATTAGCTTTAGTAAATTATACTAGCTCTAGTCTTTCGGGACTTTCAATAGCTGAGAATGTTTCCGTTAGTGTGTCGGGACTCTCCTTAGATGAGAATATTTCTTTTAGGTAGTTGGGACTCTCCTAAGCTGAGAATGTTTTCTTTAGTCAGTCGGGACTCTCCTTAGCTTAGAATGTTTCCTTAGTTAGTCGGGACTCTCATTAGCTGAGAATGTTTCCCTTAATCAATCGGGACTCTCATCAATTGAGAATATTTCCCTTAGTCTATCAGGACTCTCAATAGTTGAGAATGTTTCCCTTAGTCAGTCAGTGACTCTCTATATCAGAGAATGCTCTCCCCTAGATAGTCAGGGACCCTCCACAACCGAAAACGTTTTCCTTCGACAGTCAGGGATTCTCCCTTAGACAGTCAGGGACCCTCCGCAGCTGAGAACGTTTTCCTTCGACAGTTAGGGATTCTCTACAGTTGAGGATATTTCCCTTCGACAGTCAGGGACTCTCTATGATATAAGTCACAACTTCGGTCCTTAGTATTTCTTCATTATATAACCTTTGTGCATCAGTTAATCATATTTCAGTAAATGTTTCTTATAAAATCATTATGTTAATATGTATATGTGTATCTCAGACAGGGTTGTTGTATCTCCGTTCAGTTATATTACCATTAATGTGTTCAGTTTACTTTCTTCTTGTATATTTGCATGTTTTAGTTTATTTACGCTTCCCGCATACTCAATATATTCCAAATACTAATCGCACACCTTTATGTGCTATATCATTTCATGATATAGATTTAGGTTCCTAGACCTAGCCTCGTGGTTCGATATGCTTCATTCCCCTCTCAGCTGCTTATGGTGAGTCCTCATCTCTCAAGGATGTAATTTATATTTTTATTATGTTTTAGTTTTTAGATTTTAGGAGTTAGCTGAAGGCTTGTCCCAACAACTCATCAGTTTAGTAGAGGCTTTTAGACTTGTCTATATAGATTCATCTTTGTATCAAAGTGTTGTTACATTTTGTTCTTTTGGTTTTTAATTAGACTCTTTCAGTTAGCTTCCGCTCAGTTATGTCCTGTTAGTTATTTCTATTATTAAGTGATATGCTATGATTATGCCATGGGTCGACTTGGAGCCTCTTGGGGTTCCTTATCCCGTGTCTCGATCCGGGCCTATGTTCGGGTTATGACAATTAACTTGAGTATAAAAAAGAATGAAATTGAGCAAAAATCATGAAAAACAGAGACAAGTACTGGTGTTCCACCAGAGGACACCGGCAAAACACCAATAGATCGCAGATTCCTACTGTGCTGAGGAAGATTGGCTACCGGCGAACAGCGGATCAGCATAGGCAAACTGCTGGTGCCAACAAAGAATTGCTCTAGAACTCACTGGCCATCATCCGTGACCAACCAGCGGACCGTGAACTGGCACTGGCGAACTGCCGGTGACTCGCAAGTGACTCCCGTCAAAAAAGGGAAAAAGTGTCCAACTCAGAAAAAGAGGAGCATTTTTGTACCCTACTTTTGTACATCTCCAAAAAGAAACTAAACATTCTTTTCCATTATTCTTCCATTGCCATTGTATTGAATTAGAGAGAGTTAGAGAGAGAAGCACTCATCTTCTTATTTGAAAAGGTAGAAAACTCCATTAGAGATTAGAACCTTGTGCTTGAATTTTCTTACTCATTTTGTTGAATGGATATTGAATTATTATTGAATGCAATTTCTTCTTCTACTTACATGAGTAGCTAAATTCTTTCTATGGGTGTGTCAATGATTGGGGTTGATTTGGATTGGGTATTGTTCAACTAATCTTAGATTTACTCAATTAGTATAATTCTAGTGTTTAATCTAAGTTTTAATCTAAATACTCATAGTTGCACATGTGGGTTGTATTCTTAATCTCCCTTGAATTCCAGAGGAATTGGAAGAATGTGAAGAGAAAAGCTTTGAATCACCCTTGATCACCCCTATATACTCTTGCATGCATGAATGAGGACTTAGAAATAATTATCTCTCTAAAAACCCACCTTTCATAAGTTAAAATAACGTAGTTTAAGGTCTCATAGCATGAAAAAATCGAAAATTCCCTTAATGAATCTACCATGAAAACTGTCCAGATCAGTCTGACGGGTGGCACCAACTGGTCGTTGGAAGGAACGACCGCCCGTTGTATGGCTCGTCGTTTGCAGTGCTGAGACTTGCCTCCGGGACTGAACCACAGATGGACAAGATGACTCATCCTTTGAACCCACGAGTCATCAATTCAACCATTATTTTCCCCTTCACAAAAACTGGACCTCTTGGCCATAAGCCTCACTACGACTCGTGGTTTTCCCCAACGAGTCGTGTTCTTGATCCATCACATGCACTTGAAATTTTTTCAACCAAACGACGATCGGTGACCATGGGTCGTCACTCGTCACCATGAATCATTGGATGACCTGGGGTATCCTCAATTGCAAAGCCCAGCCTCTCCTACGACTGCCAACAATGACTCATTGTTCCAAGGAACGAGTCATTGCATCGCCCATTGTCTCCACTGCCATCAGAACTTCCCCATACCACGAATGTATACAATGACCCGTGGTTGATACCACAAGTTGTTATGTCACCCGTTCTGTGATATTTTTCCAATTTTAGCAGTTTTGAACTTTTAACTTTCGGGTCTATTCTTAAGCACTTTTCGGGTATTACAATATCTCCCCCTTGGGAACATTCATCCTCGAATGTAGGAAACAAGCAGAAAATAGAAACATGCAATTATCATATTCAAATACTGATCAATTATCCCGAAAACTGATGGAATGACTACCTCTGAAAAGAAGTACATAGCTGAACTGACCTCATGCTTCACATATGCATCCATACATATAAAAGAAACTTGAACACATGAACTCAACATGAAAACTAAATAGAGTCACAGGGCACAACTGATACCTCAAGTCGGAACTGAGCCGGTAGGGAACAGGTGAGGGTATTTGGTCATCATATCCGCTTCAGCTTCCCATGTAGCTCCCTCGACATGCTGATTTCTCCATAACACCTTTACTGAAGCTACTTATTTGTTCCTTATCCTCCGAACTTGATGGTACAATATTTCCATAGGAACTTCTTCATAGATGAGGCTATCTTTTACACCGACGCTGTCCATCGGGACTACTAGAGCTGCATCTCCCAAACATTTCTTCAAAAGCGACACATGAAACACGAGATGCACAGAAGATAACTCTGAGGGAAAGTCCAACTCATATGCTACCTTATCAACTCTTCTCATAATTCGGTAGGGACCAATATAGGGGGGAATGAGTTTTCCTTTCTTCCTAAACACATGACTCCCTTCATGGGAGACACCATTAGAAATACCCAATCATCTACCTCAAACTCCAAATCTCTTCTCCTCACATCCGCATATGACTTTTGACGACTCTGAGCAGTTTTCAACCTATCCCTTATCAACTGAACCTTCACCATAGCCTCGTGAACTGAATCAAGCCCTATCATAGCTGCCTCACTAATCTCAAACTATCCGATTGGCGATCTACACCTCTGCCCATAAAGTGCCTCGAACGATGCCATTCAGATTCTAGAGTTATAGTTGTTATTATAAACAAACTCGATCAAGGGAAAATGATCATCCCAGCTACCTTTGAAGTCCATCACACATGCTATCAACATGTCCTCAAGAGTCTGGAATGTTCATTCTTCCTGACCATCTATTTGCAGACGAAAGGTTGTATTGAGCTTAAACTGAGTCCCAAGCCCCTTATGAAAAGACCGCCAGAACTGGGAGGTAAATTGAGTACCTTAGTCTAAAATAATGGAAAAGGAACTCCATCAAGTCGAACCAACTCCCGAATGTACAACTTTGCATAATCATCCATTGAGTGTGGCTTTCACCGATAGGAAATGTGTAGCCTTGGTCAACCTGTCAACCACCACCCAAATAGAATTGTAGTGTCGACGAGTACGGGGTAGGCCTATAATCAAATCCATATTAATCTCTTCCCACTTACAAGTGGGAATGATAATATCCTAAAGTACGCCTCCCTGCCTTTGATTCTCGACTTTTACTTGCTGAAAGTTCGGGCACCTGGCTACGAATTTCACAATATTCTTTTTCATGCCGTTCCACCAATATATTTCCCACAAATCATGATACATCTTGGTGGCACCCGGATGGATAGAGTACCTGGATCAATATCCCTCATGCAATATCTCGCCCCTCAAATTATCTACATCTAGAACACATAGACGACCCTGGTATTGTAACACACCATCTCCCCTTTGGGAGAAGACCTCCACCTTCTGACTTCGAACGACTCATTTTAGCTTTACCAAGATCAGATCCTCATCTTGTCTAGCTTTCAAATCAGTCACGAAGTACGATTCTGATCCATTTTGCACAACAACCCTGCCATTGGTCCGGTCGACCAATCTAACTCCCAACCTTGCAAGTCGATGGACATATTTCACCAACTCTTTATTTACATTATCCACGTGAGACACGCACTCCATAGAGAGCCTACAAAGTGGGTCCGCTACTACATTAGCCTTACCCATGTGGTAAAGAACGCTCATGTCGTAGTCCTTGAGTAGCTCCAACCATTTCCTTTGCCGAAGATTGAGATCTTTTTGTGTAAGCACATATTGCAAGCTCTTGTGGTCCATAAATACATCCACATGGACCCTATACATGTAATGCCGCGATATCTTAATTGCAAACACCACCGCGGCCAACTCAAGATCAAGGGTCAGGTAATTCTTCTCATGGACTTTCAACTGACTTGAGGAATATGCTATCACTTTCCCATGCTACATCAACACGCACCCAAGTCTAATTCTTGAAGCATCACAATACACCCCAAAACAATCGGTACCCTCAGGTAGGGTCAACACTGGTGCTGAAGTGAGTCGAGTCTTCAACTCTTGGAAGCTTTTCTAACAAGCATCTGACCATTGGAACTTTACCTTATTATGGGTCAACTTGGTCAAAGGTGCTGCGATGGAGGAGAAACCCTCAACAAACCTCTGATAGTAGCCAGCTAAACCCAAGAAACACCGAATATCTGAAGGATTCATCGGCCTGGGCGAACTCTTCATTGCCGCAATTTTCTGAGAGTCTAGCCTTATGCCCTCACTCGATACCACATGTTTCAAAAATGCCTCTATACACCCGCCTAACTACAATTGAATCACCCACTAGAGTAGAGACTGAAAATGATTCTAACAGGATTTCAGGGCTAACTCCAAAACTACTAGAAATATAAGGGGTCACAAAAGACAAAGTAGCTCCTGGATTTAACAAGGCATAAGCATCAATATGGAAGACTTGCAACATACTAGTGACTACATCTAGTGAAGCCTCCTGCTCCTGGGGGGTACTAAAGCATAAAATTTGTTTTGGCGCTGACTTCCTAGTGAACTAGTAGAGGCAGCCTACTGAGGGGGAGGTGCTGCTGGAGCGGTAGAACTGGCTATTGTCACACGGGCTCCACCGACCCCTGATCTGGCTGAGGGGCAATCCTTAAGTCTGCGTCTGGGTTTGCCACACTCAAAGCAAGCATTCAAGCCAACTAAGCACCTCCTGGGGTGATTCTTTCCACACCCCGCACAAACTGGAAAAGTGTGCTCCACCTGCATGCTACCCTGCCCTCTCGACTCTGCAACTCTACTCCTCCTATCCCCTCTGAATCTAGATGGTGTGTTGGCCGATGATGGAGCTGGAGCAATGGACTTGTGCTGGGACTGTTGATGCTTTCCACCCCTTAACTTGACTTGAGAATCCCCATATCTATTGGTCCTGGCCCTCTTGGCCTCCCTCTACCTCCTAAACCAACTCCATCTGTTGTGCATGCAACACAATACGGGGAAAGTCGATATCTTGATGTAGCATGGAGATTATGCAATCCTTGTCCAAATAATCCACCACACCATGCACAAAGCGACTCACCCGAGCCCTCTGTTCCTCCACCAACTCTGGAGCATACTTGGATAATTGGTGAACTCCAATGCGTACTCCTGAACGGACATATTACCCTATGTCAATTTAACAAACTCTTCACCCACTCAGAGCAACTAAATGTCGCGTGAAACTCTTCCCAACCTATCGGGCCTGCACCCACTGCCCTAGAATTTCTCCACTGCTTGGACCATATGTGAGCCACCCCTTTAGCTGATAGGAGGTCAAGTCAATACGATTACCATTGTTAACCCCCATAACCTAGGTGATATTCACAATCTCCTCTATGAAATTGTTTGGATCCTCGCCCACCTTCGACCCTGTGAACTTAGGGGGCTCATCCTCAAGAAATCCCTTACACTAACTGCCGCTGCATTCCCATTCTGAGGGTAGTTCGCCACTGTCAGATTATGAACCTGGGCAGCCATAGCCTATGCCAGCATCTGAATAGCTGCCCTAAACTCAGCGTGGGCAGTTGGCTCTGGTGGGTGCTCCTCGTGAACGAGTGGGGCTGGCTAATGCTCCTCACCATTGGCACCCTCATGATCATTGTCGTTACCATTTATTCTGGCGTTCACTCAGCGTGGAGGCATGATTCAGCAAATGCGAATAGCATGAATTAGAAGGACAGGAAAAACTTTTCATCGCACGACATAGATCATGAGAGAAGGGAAAATTTCCTAAACGTCTCATATCCTCTTCATCATAAGTGTGGTGCACTTCACACCCATGAAAAAGACTCTAATTAATGCGGATTTCAGACACCCTAGGACACGTCAAATCTATGGCTCTAATACTAAGTTTTTCACGACCCGAACGTACACCCAAATTATAGACACGGGACAAGGAGCCCCAAGAGACCCCAAGTCAACCCATGGAATGAGCATACATATAATTCATTCACATAAGCAGAAGACTTAACATAATAAAATGGAAACATGACATAATAACGGAGAAAAGGCAATACATGATCCATACATGACGGCTGATTACAACTTATAGTCTTAAAAGCCTCTAATCATGAAAGACGGGTTGATGGGACATTACCCCAACTAACCCTACAATACAAAAACTGAAAGAGAACAATAGAGTCTGAACATATGGCCCTTAGAACATGAGGACTCACCAAATAAGGTGATAGCGATCCCTGAAGAACTACTGAGGAGGGTGAGCCTGAGAGCCGGGTCATGTGTCATGAAATGATACAGCATAGAAAGTATGTGGTCATTATGTGGAATGTACTGAGTATGAAAGATAAGTAAAATGGACATTTAAAACTCATAAATGATCATAAGAGTACTACACCATGCTCATATCGTAAACATCATAACATAACGGAAGGCTCAAGGTTTTCAAAACATTCGAAATACATGCGTAATCATAATCATAGGAGAGAAGGCTTACTTAACATGAATTGAGCCAAAATACATAATCATAAGCATTCCTAAATCATGAGGAATAGTGGGAGATTCTCTTAATCGGCATACCCCATATGAGCACACATGAAGTCCGACTTGTAAACCTAGTTGGGAGGCTGTTCGTACCTTACCAAGGGTAGAATCATGAAGTGCGTGATATCACCATGAAAAGGGACAATTGGGACGGGGACAGTCACAAAGGAGGTCCCAACATACCTACGAGGGCATGTAGTATATTAGATTTGGGGATTAACGTGAGCCCCGAACCTACTCGGTGTTCGATACTACTCCCAAAACATATATAGTGCTCATAGTATAACATGCATAAATTCATGAGCTAGTTAAATCATGATAATCATAAACATACTTGTACATACATGAACTAGCCATGAAACAAGGCCCATGAGTCGTCCAAAACATAATTCATGAATAATAAAGTTCACATATACTTGTGGATCATGCATATTGTTTGAAATTCATAAAAATCATGACAGGTAATTGATTAAATCTATAATTTAAAACATAATTCATGGTGGGCTTGTAAATATCATTAATGGAAAAGTAGATCATAAATCAATTCATTATGAGTCATGCATGGTTATGCTTAATTCCATAGAAATCAAAATCGATAACATTATAAATAATTTAAATCAGAAAAGATTATCAAAAACCCATACAATATGATAAGATTATAAAATCACAAAGGCCATTAACAAATCATTAGAATTTTGTATAATTCTACTTAAAAACCCAATAAACTTCTGATATAATTTTCATAAAATTGTAGAGAATGGGCATGGGTGTGAAAGGAAACACCCATTGATAGCCTTATATACCTGGAAATTATTGATTCTTAATCTCCCTTGAATTCCAAAGAAGGAATTGGAAGAATTTGAAGAGAAAAGCCTTGAATCACCCTTGATCACCCCTCTATACTCTTGCATGCTTGAATAAGGACTGAGAAATAATTATCCCTCTAAAAATACACCTTTCATAAGTTAAAACGACGTATTTTAGGGTCTCATAGCATGGAAAAGTCAAAAATACCTTAATGAATCTACCCTGAAAACTATCTAGATCGGTCCGATGGGTGGCACCAACAGTCGTTGGAAGGAACGACGACCCGTTGTATGGCCAATCGTTTGCACTAATGAGACTTGCCTCCAGGACTGAACCATTGATGGATAGGACGACTCGTCCTTTGAACCCACGGGTCATCAATTCGACCGTTGTTTTCCCCTTCACAAAAACTGGACCTTCTGACCACGAGCCTCACCACAACTTATGGTTGCTCCTAACGAGTCGTGGTCTTGATCCATCTCATGAACTGGAAATTCTTGTAACCAAACAATGACCGGTGACCACGGGTCATCACTCCTTACCATGAGTCATTGAATGACCCATGGTATCCTCAACTGCTAAGCCTAGCCTCTCCTACGACTGCCAACAATGACTTGTTGTTCCAAGCAATGAGTCATTGCATCGCCCGTTGTCTCCTCTTCCACTAGAACTTCCCCACACCACAACTGCATACAAATACCCGTGGTTTGATACCAAGAATTCTTACATCACCCATTCTATGATATTTTCCCAATTTCAACAGTTTTGAACTTTTAACTTCTAGATCAATTCTTAAGCACTTTCAGGGTATTACATATGATCACTATGAGTTCATAGTTATATGTTTTGGACTAATAAATTCTCCTGTAGATTTTATGAACTTGATGAACAGGGTGATCAAGTAGTATTTTAGATATGTTCCTGATTGTCTTCATAGATGATATTCTCATATTCTTAGAGTTAGGAAGACATGTCTCTCATTTGAGGATTGTGTTGTAGACTCTCAAAGATAGCTGGTTATTTGCTTAATTCAGCAAGTATGAGTTTTGGCTGAAAATAGTAGGATTCTTAGGTCATGCGGTGTCTAGTGAGGGCGTGCATGTAGACTCTCAAAAGATAGAGGCGGTGAGAAGAGCTTCCAGGAGTTAAAGGCCCGACTCACTTCATCCCTAGTCTAGACTCCAAGTATGAGTTTTGGCTGAAAATAGTAGGATTCTTAGGTCATGTGGTGTCTAGCGAGGGCGTGCATGTAGACTCTCAAAAGATAGAGGCCGTGAGAAGAGCTTCCAGGAGTTAAAGGCCCGACTCACTTCATCCCCAGTCTAGACTCTACCTAAAGGCACCAATGGTCTTATGGTGTATTGTGATACTTCTAGCATTGGCCTTCGGTGTATGTTGATGTAGTATGGCAAGGTTATCCCTTTAGTCCTTTTGATAGCTTAAGCCTTATGAGAAGAATTATCTGACACGTGATCTTGAGCCAACGACGGTGGTGTTTTCCTTGATGATTTCGAGGCACTATTTATAGGTGGTACATGTGGATGTGCTCATGGATCACAAAAGTCCAGTATGTGTTCACTCATAAATATAAAATTTGTGGCAAATGAGGTAGTTAGAGCTTCTTAAAGGACTATGAAATGAGCATCTTTTACCATCCGGGCAAGGCCAATACAGTGGTTGATGCTCTAAGAAGTCTGTCCATAGAGAGTGTGTCTCATATCGAGGATGGGAGAAAGGAATTGGTGAAGCATGTTCATAGGCTTGCTACATCAGGAGTTTGCCTTATCGATTCGTTGGCTGGTGGTGTTATCATTCAAAATGGGTCATAATCTTCATTGGTGAGAGAAGTTAAAGCAACGAAATATTAGGATCCTATCTTAGTGATGTTGAAAGAAGCTGTCCAAAATCAGAAGGTGGAGGTTTTCTCCCAGGAGGGATATGGTGTACTCCAATATTAGGGTCATTTATGTGTTTCACGTGTAGATGGCTTGAGAGAGCAGATGTTGAGCGAGGTTCATGAATCTCGATATTCTATCCATCTAGGTGCCACAAAGATGTACCGTGACCTATGGGAAGTCTGTTGGTGGAATGGCATGAAGAGGGACATAGTGGGTGGCTAAGTGTCCGAACTGCCAGCAGGTGAAGGGAGAGCATCAGAGACCTGGAGGTACACTTCAGGACATCAGTATCCTATGTAGAAGTGGGAATAGATAAATATGGACTTCATTATAGGATTTCCTCATACACGTCAACAATATGACTTTATATGGGTGACTATAGACATGTTAACCAAAATCAGCACATTTTTTATCGGTCAAAACTACAGATTCAGTCGAGGATTATGTTAGCTTGTACAATTAGAATTTAGTTCAATCTTATGGAGTGCCATTATCTATCAACTCAAACAAGGGTACTCAGTTCAGCTCTCAGTTTGAGAGATCGTTTCAGAAAGGTTTGGGTACTCAGGTGAAGCTCAGCACAGCTTTCCACCCACATACCGATGGTCAGGCTAAGCGAACCATTCAGACTTTTGAGGACATGTTGAGAGCTTTCATGATCAATTTCAAGGGTAATTTGGGTGATCACCTGCCTCTCATTGAGTTTAACAGTACTCACTCTAGTATTTAGATTGCTACATTTGAGGCTCTCTATAGGCGGAGGTGTAGATCACCTATTGGTTGCTTCGAGGTAGGTGAGACTATGTTGATAGGGCCAAACTTAATCCATAAGGATATGGAGGAAGTTCAGCTGATTAGTGATTGGTTGTAAACAGCTCAGAGTCGGCAGAAATCCTATGCAGATGTTAGGAGGAGAGATCTTGAGTTGCCATTGATAATTGGGTGTTTCTGAAGGTGTCTCCTATGAAGGGAGTTATGAGGTTTGGCAAGAAAGGAAGCTTAGTCTGCAATATGTTGGTCCTTATAGAATTCTAATGTGAGTTGGCAACGTGGCATATGAGTTGGAGCTACCAAGGAGTTAACTTCGGTACACCTAGTCTTCTATCTATCCTTACTGAAGAAGTGCATTAGCGACCCAACTTTAGTTGTTTTAGTAAAAAGTAGTGGGGTGAGAGATATCCTTACCTACGTGGAGGTTCCGTTCGAGATCCTTAATCATCAAGTTCGGAAATTGAGGAACAAATAAGTAGCTTTAGTAAAAGATTTGTGGAGGAATCAGTTCGTTAAGGGAGCTACATGGAAAGCCGAAGTAGATATGATTGCTAAATATCTGCATCTTTTCCCTTCCAGCTCACTTCCAGCATGAGGTACCAGTTTCCTGCCAAGTACTCTCGGTTTATTTCATGTCATAACATGCATGTATGTTTCATGAATTCAGTTCAATCATGTGTTTCATGTTTAGAGTCAGTTACTCCATCAGTTTTCAATATAATTGTTCAATTTTGGGATTGCAGTTCTTCCCTTACATTTTAGTATGCTTCATCTACATTTGAGGATGAATGCTCCTAGGGGGGAGATATTATATAACCCAAAAAGTCCCTTAGATCAGACTTGAGACTTTCAGTAGGAAATGGCACCAGAGTCATAGAAAGACTAAAGGAATGAGTCGTTGTAAGGAACAACAACCCATTGTACTCCTCGTTATAATCGCTTATTCAAAGTTCCCCAGAAACAATGAGTCAAGTGACGACTTGTTAGTTCATATAACGGGTCTTCCTAAGGGGGTCATTACGTGGCATTCAAAAAGGGGTTGAATTTTGTTCAGTGATAACAGATGGATACCACGACTCATTGGGATGTAACGACCATGATGTTGATCCATTAGAAGGATTTTAGATCCAGTGCAGGTGTGGCAGTGGTATAAATGAGACAAGTGAAAAGTCATTGTAGCATGTAATGACTTGTCCTATCTAGCCATTAGTCGAGGAATCAGAAGAGTACTATAAATACTCCAGAAACAACAGGTGGATCCAATGAGTCATTAGGTCTGACAACGACTCGTTGGATAGGTCGATGAAGTTGAGGGGCAGGTTCTTAAATCAATTTCGTAGGGGTGTTTCGGTAAAACCCTAAGATTCTAACTCCTAAATTAAGTCATTTTGGTCCTTGGAAAGAGTGTTTTAAAGGGTTTTACTCCTCCTAAACCCTCATTCTACTCCTAACACTCCAATTTAAAGATCAACTCTCTCAAAAACAATTTTAGGGCTCTTCATCCTTCTCTTCCCAATTTCCCTTGGGTCTTCAAGACAAGCATAGAAATCATTCAACCCAGGTGTAGGGCTGTGAGTGGGGTATTTCTTTCACCCTCACGCCCAATTTCTTCTCTAACTAATGAATTCAAGTCTCCAGTCAAGTTTTATGAAAATTCTAGGGTTAGACCCAATTTAATGAAATCTTCTATGATCTATCTATGGGTTCAATTTCCTCATGTTTCAATCTATGAATTATGGTTATTATGACAAATTTGACCTCAAATTCCTTATGAATTCATGATTTCAATTTTATGATGATTTTATTTAATTATGCATGATATTATGATTTTCAAGTTTATGAGCCTATGATTTCAAGTTGTGATACATTATCAAAGTATGCATGAATGTTTACAAATTTGAATCTTATGATTTATGATTTCGAATTATGATGTTTTACTCAAGCATGTATGATTTTCCTGAAATTTGAGTGTGTGTGTGTGTGTGTATATATAGATAGATATATATATCATGGCCGACCTTTGGCTCTATTTTCATGGCTAGCTCACGTATATCAAAATGTTATGAATTGCATGATTTAAACTAGCCATATAAACCCATGTGTCATGATTATGATATGAATACTATTTATGTTTTGGGAGTAGTATTTAGCACCAAGTAGGTTAGGGTTCCAACGTGCCCAGGTCTCAAAATTATGTGCCAACATAACCATGATGGGTCCTCCATGAGAGTGTCACCCATGCTCGAATAGGCCACCCATGAGTGATATCACACCTTTTCATGGTCCTACCCTTAGGTATGGACACCCTCCCGACTAGGGTTTTACTGGTCGGGCTTCATGTACGCTTATGTGGCGTATGTCGGTTATAAGAATCTCCCATTGTTCCTTAACTATTGTATATTATTATGTTCATGCCTTATGAAATTACGAATTATGGTATGTTGGCTCAAAACATGCTTTACGAGGTTTTAATTGTGAAAACAGTCATATTCAGCTTTATGTTACACTTTTGGAGGATTCGAGCCCTCATGTTTAGTTTATGATCAACATCTTATGTTTTATACTATCTTACACTCATGATCTCTTTATTTTGGTTTTACTAGTATATTTTACTTACCTTACATACTCATTACATTCAAAGTATTGACTACATACTCTATGCTATATCGTCTCATGATATAGGTCAAGGTGATCAATCTCAAATCCGACGTTAGCTTGCTCCCGCTAAATTCCAGTATCATCCCAGTGTTAGTGAGTCCTCATCTATCGAGGATGTTTATTAGTTTTGATGCATGTTCCTATCTTCAGTTTCAGACTTAGCGAGCTAGTTGGGGATGTTTTCCCGTTAGCTCATCTCATTATTAGATACTTTCAGACGACATGATAGATGTCTCAGCGTTATAGACTTAAGGTCTCCAGATATGCTTGATTAAATTTTCTAGACTTCCGCTTAATCATGTTAATGATTTATTTCCTCTTTAGTGTATACTCTTTAAATATGTTATATATGTGCCATGGGTTAGCTTGGAGTCATTCGTGGCTGTAGGTCCCCTGTCTTGAACTGGGGTCCATGAATGGGTCATGATATTATCTCCCCTGTCACCCCCCAAAACTGGGGTAGGGCGCAACTGACACACGATTCATGATTGATCGAGAAGCCGGCTATATGACATCTGTAACTATAACACTTAGGCCATCCAGGCCACCTGTCATAATCAACTGAAGAATAAACTGGA